>VZRX01015985.1:60587-111127 GCA_013398075.1 Notiomystis cincta | reverse complement strand
TTTGTATTTCAAATTTACTTCAGACTGGCTGTTTGAAAGTGCTAGTTTGCATCTGCTTTATATAGATCTATGTCTAAGCATGATGTAGGTTATGTTGCTTACCTGTTTTTTTCTCATACTGCTCTGTTTCCTTATCTCTGTGAGAGTGGTTGCCTGAACTTTTGCCTTCCTGGGGGAGCCATCAGTAGATTAGTTTTGTAGTGCCAATAACTGCTGTAGTGCTGGTGCAGGGGAAAGGGATGGTGTGCTGTGTGAGGTCAGGCATCCCTTTTCATGCTGAGCATCATCCCCTCCTTAGGAAAGAGCAGGCAGGATCTTTTCTAGGTTTTGTTTGTGCCTTTTTTCTTTCATTTTATGCTTTCAGTGAGGTGCTTTCAGCTTTTTAAGAGTCTGACAGAAGCTGTGGATGATGAAGGCTTGGCTTTGGGAGGAGGATCCTCGCATTTCAGTTGTATAGTCAGTTGCAGGGATGGTGGGAAGCCAGGTGGGAGACTGACAGTGGTGGGTTGCAGGAAACTGAAATTTCTGAAGGAGACTCCCAAAGGTCTGCATCCTTCAGTGAAAAACATGATTGACATAGAAACATGATATTTAAAGGAGGAATGCCTTGTAAGTGCCCTTGAATAGAGGTTTATCTTCTATAACAGAATGTGTTCCAGGTCTCTGTGATGCAAACAAATAGAGTTCTCCATTGGTCCCCTTTTGCTTGGCTAAGATAATGCAGAGCTTTGGCTCAGAGCTAGATGGTTTCAATCTGTATTGGGGAAAATTCAAATTTGAACATCAGGAATCCTGTTACGGGCAAGGCCTCACATCCTTGCCTATGAGATATGTCACTATTATTCTCTATTTTTATATAAACTTCAAATGAACACCAGAGAGATTGTCTCCACTTCCTGATTAGTGTAGATTTATTTAATACTTGTCTTGCTGGGCAGGTTGGGGAACCCTCTGAGAAGAAAATCAAATCTTTGCAACTGTATGAGAGACAGGGGTGCTGGCCATCCATGTCAGAATTGTGGGGAGCCAAAATTACTGCAATAAATAATTTTCAGGTGTTACTCTGTAGGCTGATAGAACTAACCTGCTTGGGGTGAGACTCTGCTAACCTTCGTTGAACTCTCTGATTTAATTTCAATAATTTCAGATTATGTATTGGAATAGATTTTGTGTGGAAAGAACCACCTTGTTCTCTTGTTTAAATGCTTTGCCTAGAACACTGAACTCAGGTGTGATGATAGAGATGATGAGGCAAATAACTTGAATCGAGGAAAGTTTTAAAAGGCCTAATACTTTCCAGTGTAAGTTTCAAGGTAAGTGACATGGCCAAGGATGGATGCAGAGATCTGTAAGCTGGTGCCAACTGTTGCCTATTAAATTCTTGTATCACAGCACAGCCATCTTGAGGTTCTGCATTTGCAGCACTGCTAATCTGCAGAAAGAACAGTCAGTCCATTTCCAGGTGACTGGAGGAGACCTGCAAATCTTTTACCTGCTGAGGATGATAACACACACATCTAGGTATTTGTGATTCATGTCAAATGGGCAGACTCAGTTTCTATGGTCTTAATGCTGATTGCTGTTTTTCTCAGGTTGTCAAGAGAGAAGGCAGTGGGACAGAGTCTCCGATGATAGGTGATAAAGTGACAGTCCATTACACAGGATGGCTTCTCGATGGCACAAAATTTGACTCCAGTCTGGACAGAAAAGACAAATTCTCATTTGACTTGGGGAAAGGTAATACTTTGGTATAGATCAATTGTGGCAATAATAGGGATGGGATTTCCTTGTGTCTGTGGCTCCTTTGCTTCTCAAAGTTGCTACTTAAACTTGTTTTCAGATTTTATTCTCTTAAAATGGCCCAGTTGGAATGTCTTGTAGATTTTTCTGAATGAGAGAACTGTGTAGCCCTTTGAGAGGCCTACTGAAGAATTCACAGGCCTCAGACAAAGCACTCCAGGGGAGCAAATATGCCCTGAAATGTACTGATAAAGGGTAGTTAAATAGCCAGAATATGCATCTTGTTGGTTGGTTGTTTTTTTTTTGGAGCAGAGCTCAGTTCAGAAGTGCTTAATTGTGGTCAGATACTGAGACAGGGTACACAGAGGCAACTGTCAGCTGTCTCATGATGAAACGTACTCTTTTCCACGAAGTTATCAAGTTAACCCAGATATGAATCTTTGAGCTGTGCATCTCTTCATTATCAAAATCTTTCATTTTTTGAAAATCTAAGGATCGTTGTTCCAGCAAATCTTGTTACTCAATCTTTATTATTCCCTGGCAGTTCCTTACCTTCTGCATTTTAGAAGATAGATAATACCTTCTTTTTTAAAAAGAGGTAAATTAATTGTACTGCAATTTCAGAATGATATTAAATGTACCTATTAATACAAAACTAATAAAAAGGCTGCTTGATGAGTTGAAAGGAGCATGAATTAGGAGAGCTTGAGTAAGGGAGAGAATTTTGTTACAACTTTTCTTCCCTTTGGAAGGAATACTACTACTTTCCTCCCCCTTTCTGTTACAAATGTGTGTAACTTTTAGTTACCTTTGGTGCTGTTCTTTGCCAGCTGATAAAGTAGAGACAGAAAAGGCTGTTGTTTTGGATTGATTTCAAATTAGGAGCAGGCAATCTCTCAGCCTAAGGCCTCCCTCTCTGAAGAGTTTATTGTTACTTCCTCATCACACTTGGGACTGTGCCAAGCACTTCAGTGAATGTCTGTGTTCTGTTGCTCTATGGGAAGAGTTGTTACACCTAGAATAAAGAAATGTTTGGGCCAAATTTGGGTCCCTGGGAAACTTTAGCATTTGATTAGGCTTAAAACTGATGTACGTAAATGAGAGTGAGCACAAGTTCTTCAGTATTTCTGCTGCCTTAGCTTTTGTATACCAAATGTGATGATGCTCAGTTTCAGCTAATCAGGCTATTCAAGTGTGATTGTCATTTGACTTGTACAGGTGAGGTCATCAAAGCATGGGACATTGCTGTGGCCACTATGAAGATTGGAGAAATCTGTCGGATTATGTGTAAACCAGAATATGCCTATGGCTCAGCTGGGAGCCCGCCAAAGATACCTCCCAATGCTACACTGATTTTTGAGGTAGGTGAGAGATGGTCACTAAAACTGTATGCTTAAAAAAATGTGCGATATACTTTCAAAACAGAATTGTTAGGTTTTCTAAAGAAAATTAATATGGTCAGTTTTGGGTAGTGTGGACAAAGTTTTAGTCTGGCTGCTGCTGCTCTCTGATGGCTTGTGTTCCCTTCTTTTTGAGTTTTTAAAACTCTTGAATGATCTTCAGTGTTCAGTTATAATTTTGCACCTATGAAGTGATGTGCAGCAGGAAAGTGCAGGTCAGGAGGGCAGTCTATTTCAGTGACAGACTGAAGTAGTTAAGAAAATGAAATCTTTAATCCACTTCATAACACTCAGAGTAATGATATGTTAAAAGCTGTGAAGCTTTCAACAACAGGAAGAGCAATTAATGCCTTCAATAATGCATTTTTCATACTTGTGTTTTCTTTACAACATTAACATAATCTCTTATGAGCTGTTTCAAGGAGAAAAGTGGTGATTGCCTTGTGTAAACTCTTGGAATGCAATATTTGAACAGTCCTGCAATTACGAACTCTTTGTAGAGCTGAGTGTTTTAGTCAGCCTTAAAGTACTATAAAACCAGTTTGGCTTCAGGCTGCTGGTTCATTATCAAAGTATCTGTGCATCCAGGCTACACTGATCAATCTTGCCACCATAGATGAAGTGCTGTGCACTCATTCAGTCCCTGTGACAGACTCAGCAGTGTTGACTTTCATGGCCAGGTAACCCAGTTTGACAATTCACATGGCCAGCTGGTTTCCTGAGGGTGTGCTGCATGTCTTGATGAGCATGGAGCCAGTTATCCCTGGTGTCTCTCAACCTAAGTAGGAGAAGAGAGAATTTGTTTCCTACTGATCTTAGTCATTTCCCCCCACATCTTCCCCCTCCTTCCCAAAAGGGCGTGGAAATAGCAGCTGTGTCTTGTGTGTTATTTCAGAAGTGAGAATGGTTGTTCAGAATGCTGAGATTTGTGTTTGATTTTTCCATGTAGGATGACATTAAAGCTGTTTCTGGAGCATACTCTGACAGTTTCAACAGTGGTTGGAGAGGATATATTTTTCTTACTGTTGAAACAATTCAATTTGCCAACAGAATGAATTCTGCCTGAGAGAAGGCAGACACTTTTTTTAAGTGTGTTTCTTAAAAGTACTTTGCTCTAAAGCACTTCATCAGTGGAATGGGATACTACAAATGGGGACATAAGGAAAGTTTTAAAGATGATGATTGCTTTGAGACTGAATGGTCTATCTAATATCTGAGAAAGGTAAAGTAGCTCATGGAGTAGACTGAAAATCAGATTTATTTGAAACAGTGAGCATCTGTTAAGAAGGGTAAATTATACATAGAATCATTTAAGTTGGAAAAGACCTTTAAGACCATAGAGTCCAATCATAAATCTGACACTGCCAAGTCCATCACTAAACCATTACCTCAAGTGCCACATCCACACCTAAATACATCCAGGAAGGGTGACTCAACCACTTCCCTGGGCAGCCTCTTCTGATGCTGATATCTATTCTAAGCCTCCCCTGCTGCACCTTGAAGCCATTTAGGCAATTTCTTCTTGTCAGGAGAAGGGACTGACCCCACTTGGCTGCAGCCTCCTTTCAGGCAGTTGTAGAGAGTGAGAGGGCCTCCCCCAAGCCTCTTTTTCTCCAGGTTAAACACTCCCAACTCCCTCAGTGGCTCCTCACAGGACTTGTGCTCCAGAGCCTTCCACAGCTCCGTTGCCTTTCTGTGCACTCACTACAACACTTCAATGTCCTTCTTGTAGTGAGGAGCCCAGAACTGGACACAAGATTTGAGGTGTGGCCTCACCAGTGCCTAGGGTGGGGGAACAGTCACTGCCCTGGTCCTGCTGACCACACTATTGCTGATACAGTCCAAGTGCCATTGGCCTTCACATAATTGGATATTGTATTTGCTTCATATTTGGATAGGGTACGTGCATTTTTTTTCCCATGGACTTCTGAATAATAGGATTAAAGATATGTGGAAGGATTAAAAAAATGCTGCTAGCAGGTAGTGTCCACTGAAAGATGACAGCTTACTCAATTTGAGTACATCAAAATTAATACCATTATTTCTGAAAAATGTTATCATGTAGAGCTGTTCCTAAACTACATTTTCTTACACAGAAATCTGAAATTCCTCATGGCTTATTTATTTTGGATCAAACTACACATGTTGGAGTGCTGTGTGCTTCTATGCAAGTGATACCAGATGTAATCAGGGCTGAGCTGATGATTGAAATGCAAGCTAAAAGCTCAAGGCCTTCTACTTTGGCAGCACAGTGGAGCATTTTAAGGGCTTAGCACTACTACAGAGGATGCACATAGACAACAGAAAGCAGAGAAGTTTTCGTTGTCCTACAACAAGAGATAATACCTAACATTGGGATAAATAAAAGCAGGAATCACAAGATGGGATTTGTTTCATCAAGACTGAGTCACACAGGTTATTTACTTCCCACTGGGCTTTTTTTTTTTTTGATGCTGCCAGTCTGGCCTCTCTGTTTTCTGAGTGTGTTTTTAGATAAAAGTAGTGTTTCATTTGTGAATCCTGGTATCCCCTAATGCCTGCCTAAGCAGTTATGTTGAAGGGAAGAGGGGAGAAAGAAAAGCACCAAAACTGTCTATGATGGTTTTGTGCTTCCCTGACAAAATAGCCTGGGGCTCACTGGCTGCAACAAGTAGGCAGTGCTGGGTGTGTCCTGATTGGCAGTGTGTGTTGGAACTTGGATCCAGAAAATTTTCCCAAGTTTTATTAGGTTAACAGTTTCTGGCTAGTATGACTCTCAAGCAGCTAAAGTCTCGTTAAATTTCCACTTTTTTAGTTCTTTTTTTTACTTTTTATTTACTTTTTATGACTTAACATCAGCAGGGTTCTTTTGCAAGTGTCTATCACTTTACCAAAATTTTGTACAAATTGCCTTACAAAAGGCCCTCTAAAACTTAATTTGTACTTGTGTCATCACATCAGCATTTCTTTATGATGTGAAATAATGCATGTCCTATGGTTTGGAAGGGGTTTTTTTTTGCTATTTTTTTTTTAATCTAGTGGTGGTTTTATTTTTTCTTCCTCATGGTTGCTTTTGCTGAGCAATATAAACAGATAGGTTATTCCATAGAATAGTGGGAGGGGAAGGGACACACCTGTATTGTCATCAGTAGGATGTTTGGGAATAACTTGTTTCAGACTGACTGAAGAGAAAGACCAGAATATTACTCATTACTAGGTATTAATTAAAGTAAAAAGTGGAAGTACTGGTGGATATTCAATTCATTTTGCATTCCAGGTATCTTAAGTCCAGCATTAGCACTGAACTACTTTTTTTAAATGAGGTAATCTAAACAATGGTGATTATTATGGCTTGCTTTTTTGTGCTGTTTTCACTATTGTTTTACTCAAACATAGGATATGATTTTTTTTTCCTTCACTTCATAGCAGCAATGAGAAATATCTTTTGTAACTAGATTGTTTTTCTATGTCATTGTGGTACTCCCACTTGAAACTATGATTTACACTTACTTGGCAGGGCATGTGAAGATTCAGGTGTTCAGACTGGATACCTGTCTCCTACATTAACAGTAGCTGTTAAAAATCTTAGTCAATTTGTTGCAGCAGCGAGTTTAGATTGAAGTTTCAAAGATCTCTGGAGAACAAGTTCTGTGAGTTACTAAATTGATGTATTGAGAATAAATGCTAGGCTTTTCTTCCCTCCATAGATAGAACTTTTTGAGTTCAAGGGGGAGGATCTCACTGATGAAGAAGATGGTGGCATCATCCGAAGAATCCGTAAAAAAGGGGAGGGCTACTCCAGGCCCAATGAGGATGCACTTGTGGAGAGTAAGTGTGTTGTTATACAAATAGTGAGTGGATTTGCTGTGTGGGATGGCAGAACCTTTTCACAATCTACAACTGCATGTCCTGAGGGGGAGAAATATGTGGCTTTCCTTTTCTGTACCAAGTAACTTAACCTGGAGTAAGCTTTTCATGTCCTATTTCTAGCAAGGTTTACATTTTCCAGCAGCAACTGTGTTTTTTGATGATACTGAATCTGTTGAAATGCTTATCTGATCACAAAAGGTGATAGAGTCTCATAAAGTATTTCCATGTGCTGAGGGACAAGAGAGGAAGTAATTCTGGCCCTTGTTGTCAGAGTGGAAAAAACAAACACTTAAAGGAACAACAAAAAAAAGGGGTTGTTAAATTTTACAGCAGTTCTGTTTGCTGCCAGTAGCCACCATGCCATAGGTAGCGGCTAAAAGACTGTTTAGAAGGAGACTTTGGCACTTTGTATGTGCTGCCTGCCTGTATAGAACTCCCTGGGCACCTGCTGTACATAGGTACCTTCTGATTTCTCTCTCTGGTGTTCTGGTTTTTGTTACAGTCCAATTGGAAGGCCGATATGGAGATCGTGTTTTTGATAAGCGGGAGTTGCGGTTTGAGATAGGAGAAGGTGAAAACTTCGATATTCCTCATGGTCTGGAGAAGGCAATTCAGAAAATGGAGAAAACGGAGGAATCTGTGTTCTATCTCAAACCCAGGTATGCTGTTTCTGGTGTTGGATACTGGAAGGGCGTATATTAATGATCTGGCAAGAAAGAAATGTTTTGTTATAATGCCTTTCAGCTTTTTTCAGTGCTGTGATAAAAAATTGGGTTGGCCCCAAAAAACTGATGTATGAAAGTACTGAGCTAAGATTGCTTTGCCACTTCACAGTGAAGCAGTGGCATTCCAGAAAAAATTTACTTAATTCTCTGTTGACCTCTGGATATTTCTTAAAAATGTTGTTGCACTCTAAGTTAGATTTTTATGATTCCCTCCTCATGACATGCTTACTGTAAAGCACTACATATGCAGACTTGGATATAGGCAGGGTTTCCTCTTTATGGTGAAAACACATCTGAAACAAGTGGAGTTGCACAGATTGTTTTCATCAAACTTTATTTTATTTCAGTTTTTATTGAGTTTTTTTTTTAACTGGAACTGAGCCTGATGGGAGCAGAAAAGCAAAGCAATGTGATCTGGAGGGTTTTCATGCTAATATGCAGCCTCTTACTGGAGTTGCATTGCAGTACCTTTCTGTAGGCATTTCCTGTTTACCAGCTGATTAGCAGTGTGTTAAGTGTACAGCTGCTCACTTAATCTTGGTATTTATTGTCTTTGCTTTTCTAAGAATAGATCTAAAATACAGATGCTCTGAAGGCAACACCCAGTTTCAGACTATGAGTATAAAATATGATAAGTATAATTTGAAAGTTGGTTGGTTTGGTTTGGCTTTTTTTTTTGATGAAGGGATAACTTGCTTTTCCTTAAAGTGAATTAAAGAACCAATAAAATAATAGGCACTGCTAAGAGATTAATGGAGTCAACACTAGGTTTCTCTTGCTTTCTTCTACCTTGTACTTGCTAATTTTAGAATTGTACCCAGAATTCTTCAAGCCTTTATGTCTTGTAATAATGATTTATGTGCATCCGAAATTTGCACGGGGTTTTTATCTTCATCTTCCTATGTAGCAAATATAGCTGGACGGATCATTTTGAACTCTCTTCTTTATAATGTTTGTTTCTTCCTCTCCACCTCCATTTTACAGCTATGGTTTTGGAAGTGCTGGGAATGAGAAATTTAAGATCCCTCCAGATGCAGAGCTGCAGTATGAAGTGAAACTCAAAAGCTTTGAAAAGGTGGGAACAAGAGATGAAATCCCAAAGAGATCTGAGGGTGGGGGAAGAAGCAGGAGTACAACTTGAATGATGGCAATGGAATCCTTGAATGGTGATGTCTGTTGCCATCTCTCCTGCTCTAGGGCGGCTTCCATTAGCAGTGCAAAGCTCTGCTTTGCCAAACTTATCTCTACCATACTGTTAGTGAGAAACAACGTAGCCACTTGATTTCCCTAGAAGTTGTGTTGAAATTGACTGGAACTGTTCCTGTTTGGGTAGGCTAAGGAGTCCTGGGAAATGAACACGGATGAGAAGTTGGAACAAAGTTGCATTGTGAAGGAGAGAGGCACTCAATATTTCAAGGTAAGTTAGAGACCCCAAGTAATAATTGCATTTCTTAGTCGTGAGTTGATAATGAGGATTACAGCTTTTGTCATTTCTGCATGGTGTTCATGGTATTCCATGAGATTTTACAGGGAGAACTGGAGGGGAATGTGTCTTAAAAAAAAAAAAAAGAAACTCAGTTGGATTATCCAAAGAACTAACTCTTTAGGGAGCTCTCGGTTAGAGCTGTTTGCTGTATTTACTGATAACATTGTGGGGTGTACAGTATTTCAGTTCCTGCTGTGTGACAGTGCTATGAACGAACAACATTCATTTGGGTAGAGATGTGTGGAGAAGCTGTTTAAAGCTATTTGACCAGCTAAAAGAAGAGTTTCATATTATCTTTGTATTGAGTTTTGAGAATGCCTCATCTTCCCTTATGTTTGCATCAAAAGTTGAATATAAGGTAGGGAGTTCAGTGAAGTTTCAATGCTGGCATAATGCCCCTAGCTGTAGTGAGGAACCAGTTAAGTATTCCTAAAGATTTTCTGATGCAGTGCAGGAATGGCTCTCAGAAGTAGTATATTTTTGATGACAGAAGTTACTTTTTGATCAGATGGGGTTTTTTAGATCCATTGCTCAAGGCAGGCAAAAGGGATGAGAGGGAGATAAACGTTACTGTGATGAGCTGTGTGGTGATCGAACTACCTTGTTTACAGGAGGGGAAATACAAGCGAGCAGCATTACAGTATAAGAAGATTGTGTCATGGCTGGAGCATGAGTCGGGACTCTCCGAGGAGGAGGAATCAAAAGCCAAAAGCCTGAGGCTTGCTGCCCACCTTAATCTAGCTATGTGCCACCTCAAGCTAAAGGAATACTCCCAGGCTTTGGAGAACTGCAACAAGGTAGTAGGAGTTTATTTATTCTTAAACCACACAAGCAGTCTGACAGTTTATCTCTTGCTTAAAAAATTTTAGGGACAACAGGCCATGTGGTGTTTGGTTGTTTTTACCAGCTGGCATTTGGGTAGGATGGAATTTTTAGTACACTAAAAATGTCCAACAGATTTTTTTCATAATTAGTGCCCTTAACATCTTTTACTAATTTGCTGCTTTGAGAATATTCAAGTATTTAGAAACTAGAAACACTTGAGATGTGGTGAAGGTAGTCATGCTGGCTAAGGTCTTTCAAGGAGCAGGATTAGTCCCTGACTAAATCTTAGACTTGCTGGTTCTCTTGTCAGATAGCCTGCTATATTCATTCCTCTTTGTACTTACTTCTGCTGTATTCCACTCACTTTATTAGTATGCCCTGACAAGACTCATAAGCCTACATCAGAAGGTACAGTTCCTAGCAGTCTCTGGTGTTCTGACTGCATATAATTTTTATAAAAGAAAAATAATTACTGAATGTGATTTGTTTTGTTTTGTTTTTTAATTCAGGCACTTGAATTGGATAGCAACAATGAAAAAGGCCTCTTCCGGCGTGGAGAAGCTCACTTGGCTGTCAATGACTTTGAGCTGGCCCGAGCAGATTTCCAGAAAGTGATACAACTTTATCCAAGTAACAAAGCTGCCAAAGTGCAACTGGTGACTTGTCAGCAAAAAATACGGGAGCAGCATGAGAAGGAGAAAAAGATGTATGCCAACATGTTCCAAAGGCTCGCCGACAAAGACTTAAAGGTATATAACACTACTTTGAAGATTAGGTGGTGTCATGTGTTAGACAAGGAACAGTGGTTTAGGTACTCAGCTTACTTCTTAGTACAGATAATTATAGCAGGAGTACATTCAAGTAGATTTCCTTTGGGGAGTAGGGATGGAACTCAAAATGCCAACAGTCAAAATTTTTAGGCCATCTTGTTTGAACAGAAAAACCAGCAGTACCAACCATTGCACAGAAAACTTTTACCTATTTCAGTTGAATTTGCAACGGAACAGGGTTAATCAGAAAGCAGCCGAAGTGATGAGGTGCAAACACAATAATGTTCTAGAACACCTATTCCTCTCGAACCTGCTGCAAACAATAGGCTGTTCTGGTGCCTGAGGGGCCCATCTATTGAGAGCTTGTGTCTGTCACACAGAGGGTGCTGAGCACCATCTTGCTTCTGAAAGAGACTTTAAGATGTGGTTGATGATATGCATTACAAATGTCACAGATTGATTATGAAGTGTCAGGAGATTCATTATTCTGCTGTGTGGTAATAAGTTTTCATGAGAATTTTAGTAAATACTAGTTCAGTTAATAATGGCAGTATAGGAACACAGGTTATAACAAGATTGTATCAGTTAGCAAGAAACATTCCAGGTTACTGGTAAGAATCTCATATCCTAAGAAAATATTCTGGTTCTTTTTCTTAAATCTGATGGTCTAGAAGGAGAAACTAGACCTGTAACTTCTCAGATAAACCTGGGATTTATATCAGACTCAAATTTCCTCAGTAACACAAGGGAGTACAGAAGCTTGTATCTTGTGAGGTTATTTTCACCTTTCCAGATTATGCATAGAGATTATAAAAACTGGTTGGATATTGGTACATTAATTTCCTTTGGTTAACTATGTCATTGAGTTTTTCCAGATGCATGGTGTCCTCAGAGTGTAATAGTTCAGCCATTTCAGACTGTCAGCTGACAATTTCCTACATGAAATGCTTTACTCTGTCTCTTCTCTTTTGGCTAAAATAGCCTGATGTCAACAGTCCTTGCTTATTGGAGCTTAGAAGAAAGTATTCTGTCCTTCTAGACAGTGATGTAAAGCCACACAATATTTTAATTTTGGTAAGCTTTAATAAAAACTCAGAGATAAAGATACAGGAACTGGACTAGAATTATTTCACTGTTAGGCATCTTCACTTTTGAAATGGCAGGATTTTATTGCCAGTCATCAGGATCGGTTGTGGAGGTTCCTTTCAGCCAGCACAGCTGCTAGGAATCTGGCTTCCTCCACTAGGTGTTGAGATAGGAAGAGTGGATTGCTGAAAAAAGCTATACCCACTAAAAGTACAAAAGCCTTCGTGCTTTCTTCAGCTCCTAAGACAGATAATTGGTAGAGTAATACTCCTGGAAAAAGGCAGACTCATAGTCTTTGCACTGCAGACTGTTAGGGATATTGGAAAAACCTGGCACCTAGTTCCAATTTCCCTATCTGCTTGGGATAGAATCAGTTTAAAGTTGTAGAATCCTTTAGGTTGGACTCCAGCCAAATGTAAATGAAAGGTTACTGTTTGGCATCTAACACTGGACACAGGATTCAAGCTGTGGCCTCACCATTGCCAAGGACAGGACAACCCCTGCCCTGGTCCTGTAGAACACTATTGCTGATACAGGCCTGAATGCCCCTGGCCTGGTAAATCCTTCCCAACAAGTTAGATGATCATAGGAATGTGCAATTAGCTGTTTGTTTGTTTTTTTCCTCTGGGCCATCTGGCCTACCTTAAATGGATATTGTTTTATATAAAATGAGATTGATGGAACTATAAACTGTAAAGGATCCCTGGGCCAGTCATGAGGTAGTTTTCTTGCAAGAAAAGCTCATTTTCCTGTTACTGCATTTATAGTACTGCTTTACTCTAGCTCCACCAGTATCTGTTAGTGGTGGTGTAGTAGAAGTTCAAAGTTCTGGAGAAGGGAGTTTGTTTACTAAACATCTTCTAATTGCTAAGAAGGTAGCTTGGACTGCAGTTCTGATACTCCTGACACAGTCAGTATAATTCAACAGACACTATTCCGTCAGTAGTTAATTTCAAAAATTTGAAAAGTTCACATATGCAAAGTGTGAATTTTTGAAGGTCAGGATGTTTATCACCTTATCTTAAGCCCAGGATTGCTAGCTAACAGGTTTTCTGTGGAGAGAAGCCTTAATTCTTGTCTGCTTTATGGAATGCTTCTAAGGATGGAAGATTGACCTTTGATGCATAAATGTTCTTTTAACTGTGGTTTTGTGTTGCAGCCAAGTTGGCGTAAGATTTTAAGGATTCTGCCCCTTTTTCCCCTCCTATTCCCCTCTTCCAGCATTGCACGCTTAAGACTTTCTTTGGTTTTGTTTGGTTCTCATCTAAGATCATCATAAAACAGATGGTTCAAGATGCAGGGCTGAGAGGTGGAATAGCAATTTCATTGCACTGGGTTTTGAGATGAGCAAGCCAGGACGTTTTTACCTCCCTTCTACTATGTTTGAAAATTATTGCAAGGTCAGGATGTGCTGGTTATGTCCTATTGTAAAAGCTGACCTTGGACCTCTACCTCATGGCTCTCTGCCTTCCACACCTTTTTATGAGGAAGATACACAAGGAGAGGGCTTTAGAGCAGCCACATTTGTCAGATCATATTTTCTTCCAGCTAAGCTCTTGCACAGGACATCCAAATCACTGTTGTTGTCTCTTCACTGTGAAGTGTCTCTTCACAAAACTAGTTGTCCAATGAAGATACATCATCTTATGCTTCTTGCAAGTGTGCTTCGTACAAGCTGGGTTAGGGTAGTCCATGGGAATGGCTGAAAAATGAGTGATACTGATACTGAAGCAGGGCAAAAGCAGTTCTTGCAGAAGCTTTGTAAGTGAATTTCAGTTAAAAGACTTCTAAGAAATTGCTGCGTGGTAAATTGGTGCAGGCCACATTAAGAATCATAACGACCTAATACCAATATTATATTTCAGCCTTTTCTACCCTGCTTCTGGTTTCTTAGATGCATGAAAATTTTTTGTTTCTCTTGTCTGAAGATCCTAATACCTTAATTGAGTCTTGCAGGGTAGACAAGCTTTCCAAGTAATAAAAATCAAGCAATGTTTGTGCTAGCAATTTTGTGTAACAAATTAATTTTTTTTGTCTCTCTCTTTAGTCATCTGCTACTCTTCAGACAAGCCACACTGAAGATGCAGAAATGAAAGATGCGCAGAATGGAGTTGAAGATAAATCAGAAGTTGAAGCAGAAGCATAAAAACAAACCCTATTCCATTAGTTTTGTAAATGAAAGAATTTCCAGTGAATTAGACCTTTATTTTTCTACCTGGTTGGATAGTGGCTTCAAGGGAGCAGAGGCTGAAGCCACATGCCACAGTCAGTTACAGCTTTATGTGGCTGTTCAAGAAGCTGAGTGGCACCATAAATGCGGTTTAATCCTAGTGACTTTATTTATTCATTCAGCCTCTGTTGCTGTTTGGGTTCTGTCTGGTTTTACTCTGCTTGGTTTATTTGCATTTTCATAGAATCATAGAATGGCTTGAGTTGGAAGGGACCTTAAAGATCTAGTTCCAACACCTCTGCTGTGGACAGGGACGCCCTTCACTAGACCAAGTTGCTCAGAGCTCCATCCAACCTGGCCTTGGACACTTCCAAGGATGGAGCATCCACAGCTTCTCTGGGCAACCTGTTCCAGTGTCTCACTACCCTCACAGTAAAGAATTTCTTCCTAATACCTAATCTTAACCTGCCCTCTTTCAGTTTGAAGCTATTCTCCCTCGTGCTGTCACTACTTGCCCTTGTAAATAGTCTCTCTCCGTGTTCCTTGTAGGCTCTCTTCAGGCATTGGAAGGCCACAGTTTGGTCACCCCAAAGCCTTCTTTTTTCCAGGCTGAACTATCCCAGTTCTCTCAGCCTTTTCTCATAAGAAGAGGTGCTTCATCCCTCTACTCATCTTGGTGGGCCTCCTCTGGACTTGCTCCAAGAGGCTGATGTCCTTCCTTGTGCTGGAGACCCCAGAGCTGGAGTGTTCCAGGTGGGGTCTCACCAGAGTAGAGGGTCAAAATCTCCTCCCTCCCCCCCCTCGCTGCCCATACTGCTTTGAATGCAGCCCAGGACACAATTGGCCTTCTGGGCTGTAAGTGCACATTGCCAGCTCATGTCCAGCCTCTCATCCAACAACACCCCCAAATCCTTCTTGGCAGAGCTGCTCTGGATCTGTTCATCTCCCAGCCTTTATTGATACCAGGGGTTGCCCCAACCCAGGTGCAGCACCTTGCACTTGGCCTTATTAAAGCCTCATGACTTTCACATGGGCCCACTTTTCAAGCTTGTCCTGGTCCCTCTGAGTTGCATCCTGTCCTTGAGGTGTGTCAGCTGGAGCACTCAGCTTGGTGGCTTCTGCAGATTTGCTGAGGGTGCACTCTACCCCTTCATCCATTTCATTAATGAAGATGATAATAACACTGGTCCCAGTATGGGCCCCTGAGGGGCACCACTTGTCGCTGGTGTCCATTGGGATGCTGAGCTGTTGACCACTAGCCCGTAGATGTGACCATCCAACCAATTTCTTATCCATCAAACAGTCCATTCATTGGATCCATCTCTCCAATTTAGAGAGAAAGATGTTGTGTCTAAGGCAGGAAATTACAGAAATGGAGGTAAATGACACCTGTAGCCCCTCCTTTGTCCACTGGTGGAGTCACTCCATCATTGAAGGCCACTAGGCTGGTCAGACAGGACTTGCCCTTGGTGAAGCTGTGCTGGCTGTCCCCAGTCACCTCCTTATTCTCCATGTGCCTTAGCATAGCATCTAGGAGGATCTTTTCCATGATCTTCCCAGGCACAGAGCCGAGGCTGACAGGTTGGTAGTTCCCATTTTGTCTTCAGTGTTTTTGTTTCTTTCTAGTACCAGCTTTAATCCCAGGTTCTGCTTTCTAAATTTACTTCCTTGATTTGCTTCAAGCAGTCAGCTTTTTCCAGGAGTCCTCATGTGAAACTTAAGAACAAATTGGCGGTCCAGTTCTTCTGCCTTGGGATTGCCCTCTTTCCCCCTGTTCAGTAGGGAGTCCCTTCCATTAAGTATTGTAACCTTTCCTATATGACTCTTCTTTCCAATTTGCTGAAAGTGAAGACTGTCAAGTCACAGCTTAAGTAATAAAGCTCCAATTAAACTCAAGAAAACTGAACTTTTCGTGGGTTTTTATTGGAATTTGCACAGAATTAAGATAATTTACTGTCCTTTGGCCATTCAGTGTTTTCTTGTTCACATAGCCACAATGTCCTGATCATTTTTCTATGTTGTTCGTTACCATAGAAAATTCTTACAATATTTGATACAATATTTACTGTATCTTTGCAAAAGGGAAAAAATACGTTGCTAGAAACTGCAAAAAGCAAGTCTGTAACCTAATGCATAGAGCTTATTATTATATGTTCATATTGCTACCTTCCTCTTCACCCACCACATTGTAAAACTGGACCAGAGGAGGGGAAAAAAAAAACAAACCTGAAAGTGACAGGCCTTGAAAAGAAAGTAAGTGATAATGGCTTACATATTGCAAATACTTCTAATGACCTACAAACTCCTGAGTGATTCTAATGTCTGCTTACCCAGATCTCACAAGAAAGCTATTACTCAGTATTCTGCTTCTTTCTGAAGTTTTATGTGTCTTGTTTTAGGGGTGGGCGTGCTTTTGAATTTTGTGGGGGCTTTTGGTTGGAGTGGGCTTTTTTGCTTGTCTGAAGGCATGGAACATAATACTCAAACTCAACTGTTGTTTATCCTATCATGTAGTGTTAAATTCAGCATCTCAAAGTGTCCTGTTCTGAGAGGGGGGCAGAAGGGGCACTTTTTTTGCCTGCTCTGCAGAAGAAAGGTAGAAAATCTTTTCCTCTCAGATTAAAATAAATGGACTGTTTTTATGATGAGAAAGATGTCTTTGCATGGCATGCCATGGGCTGGAATTTGTGTGTGTATTGCAGAGAGTATCCCTGTTTTAACACGTGATACAACGTGAATTCCCGGTCTCCTTTGCTGAAACAGAAGTACTGTGTAAGCACTTACCCGTGGGGTTCTGCCGGGCAGGTACAGAGCTAGTACTTGTCCTGCAGCAGTGACAGCCCAGGACCTGGAAACTGCCACCCAAGTGGTGTGAGGGCTGCTTGGAGTGCTGCCCTGCCCCTGGCCCCCAGATACGAATTCAGCACCTGCTGAATAGCTTGGGTAGAGCTGGGAGCTGCACTGCTCTGCAGCGTGTTGCAGTGCTCTGAACCCCGTGGGGTAGGATGGAGGTAGGAGAGGTGCTTGGCAGGTCACTTGGCTTAAGGAAATGCTGATTTCATTTGCCCAATAAAGCCTTAGTGTTGCCAGGCCCCGTGTATGTGAAAAACTTGTACCAAAGCATTACCACCTCTTGTGGGAAACCACTATGAATGTCAGCCCGAGTTAGAAGGAATTTTTTGATCTAGGAAAAGAGTTAAGGGGGAGAGGAATGCCAAGTCAGAGTACTTTTTCTTCAGTAAGTAAATCCCTTGATTTGTTGCTAATTATTCCTGGAAATACAAGCCTCTATGGCTGAAACTCTTTTTGCTGCTAAAGCATATGACCAAGTCCTTATGATAAATTTCGAATTGTTGAACAACAGTTTTCAAACATCTCCCACAGGCATGATAGTTGGACATGTTTCTGAAAGCAAAAAGTGAGATGATTTCTGTGGCACATCTAAAAAAATCTTGTCAATGGTGCATCTGTTGTTAAGTGTGAGCAGTCTTGAAAGTACCACTGTGCCCTTGTTGTTACTCCATAAACTATGAAATGTTTGAGAATGTAAATCTATTAAGGACACTAAACATGCCCGGTTTAGGCAGCTGAAAGGCTGTTCCGCACTGTCTTCTTTAACAATCGGTCTGGTTTGCCGGCAGAAGGTGGCATACTGGTGTTTATAAGTGAGGTCATGCATGTAAACTTCAACTATAAACTTCGTTAGTATGTCCTTACAGAGAAAAAAACAGTGCTTAAAATAAACAGCTACAGTACTGACTTTGTAAACCACACCCGTCTGTCTCTGCGTTTATGAATCCCTGACGGCCCGCGGGTTTCCAGGCGCGGCCTGGCTCAGGGGCAGCGGGCGGGCTGGGCCGGCCCCCGCCCCGCGCTCCCAGCATTCCCGGCACGCCTGCGCAACGCGCCCTGCGGGAGCGGCGCGCCGGGCCGCGGGATGCGCTCGGTCAGCTACGTGCAGTGCGTGGCGCTGGACTTCGCTGGCAGCCTCTTTCCGCACGCCATCTGCCTGGGGGACGCCGANGCTGATGCGGCCCCTGGGCAGGTGCCAGGAGGAGCCGGCGGGGCTTCCAGCCCTGGGGACACACGCGGGACTTGGCGGGCGTCTGAGCGGTGTGAGGGGCGCAGGGCTGTGGCCAGAAGCCCCCCGGAGTTCCCTTGCGCGGGGAATATTTGCTGGGCTGCAGCTGGCCAGGACTTCCCTCGCCATTACGCGTGCCGGTCACCCTGGGCGTGGAGGTTAACTTTTGCTTCCAAAGGGAGACAGACACTCATCTGTCACAGTGATGGGGATGTAGGGGTACTGTCCTGGGCAGAAAGCAGATCACAAACAGGGCAAAGCCAAGTCTCAGTGTCTCTTGACCTGTGTGATGCATGGACGTGCATTGGGAGTGTTGCTGTCAGTCCCAAAAATGATCGGTTTTGATTTGTCTGTAACTAGGAAGAAGTTAGCTTAACCAGCTATATGTGAACTGTTTCTTTTCCTCAGTAGTCAAGGATTTTTTACAGCCTTATGTTGAAAAGTGTCATGGCTAGCAGTGCAGTAAATGATTAAAGATATTCCCCATAAAAGGTTATATTTAAGTAGGGTAAGGTGTGCAGAAAGTTATGAAGTGCACACCATTTAAATACACAGAGGCATGATGCAGGAGATAAGCATAGATGGTTGGTGATTTTTAGAAATCTTCAAAGAAATAATCATCATTCTGAAATCTCTTTACTCCTTCAGCAGTGAGATTGAACATCCTGTGCAAATCTGTTGTAAGTGTTCTTGCACTCTCTGAATGGTTATATTTTTGTTATTGCTGTCATCTTCCTTAGGTGATTTAAGTTAATCTAAATTGAAGGATGGATGATGGAGTAATGATGATTAGCTGAGCAGGATGTTAAAACAGTCAGTGGCACAACTCTGAAACCGTGAGAAGCAGTGAGTAATGAGATATTGCTCTAAGGAGCCATTCTCCATCTCTTCTCTCTGCAAAAATAAAATTAGGGCTTTTGTATTTCCCCAGACCTTCCATTTTAATTCAAGATTGTCTCCTTAACTCACTTTGTTTTGCTGCTTTTTCCCACAGAGTGATTTTTAGACATGAATTCTGAAATTATTGCTGTTGAAGGAATATCGTTAATGTAATTGTGGATTTCTTCCTACTAACCCAATTTTCTTGTACAGCTGAATGAACTTGTGGTGGGAGACACCAATGGAAAGCTCTGTGTTTACAAGAATGACGACAGCAAGCCCTGGGCTGTGCGATCTTGCCAAGGAATGGTTAGTTCTTGACAAAATTTCTAAAAGGTTGGGCCTTTTGGTGTATGTGCAGTCAGATATCCTTGTCCTTTGCCTAGGAATATGTGGGTTGAAGAGGAATGAGCCAGAACTGATTCTGTTGTCTTTTGTGTGATTATTCAAGACCCTGCTTTTGCCCACAGCCCCATGGGCTGGAAGTGATGAGCAAATGAATGGACAAACATAGAAACTGGGTTTCTGCCCACCTTTACCCTGCTCTGTCCACTATGGGTTTTGCCCCAGGGCACTGGCCAGTTGTGTTTCTGTCCCTTGACTCTGCTCTCCTTGTCCTTCAAAAGGCTGTTTGGAGTTCAAGAGATTCTTTATGTGAGAGGAAGGGGTAGGGCAGAGCTTTATCCCAAGGTGCTGGGTTGAGTTGCCTTCTCTCATGAATGGCCTTGTTTTCTTTTGCAGCTCACGTGTGTCGGTGTGGGAGATGTGTGCAATAAAGGAAAGGTGAGAGTAGCCAAACTCTTCCCATCTGTGTCTGTAAGGGCATGTGGGAGGCGTTCAGGAGATGAGGGTCATGTCATGTGCTGAGTGTGGAGGAGGACACATTGCAGTTGCTGTCTCTCCAGGATCTGCCTTTGCTCACAGAGTTTTAGCACTACTGTTTTTAAACCGTTCCTCTGGTTATATATATTTTTCTGTGAGCCTTACGTGGGTTTTAGAGAGCAAGGTAATCCATCCTATCCTAAGATAGCACTTTTGATTTCCATGTGCTCTTGTGAGACCACCACGAGGCTTCTGTGGTTTGATGGTTGCTCCTTTTGCTCAGCGGCTTTTGCCTTTCTTGGGCTGATGTCTGCAGTGGGCCGTGGTTCTTCTTCCACTTGGCTTTGTGCATTTAAGGTCATCTAAACAAGACAGACACAGAGTATCTGGACTTCCAAGCAAATTCCACTGGGTCTGCTATGACTCCTCCTGCTGGATTGCTGGTTTTGGGGGGTTAGCCAGGACCAATGAGTCCAAAGGTCCCAGTTTAGGCACTCTGCCCAATTGTAGCTGTGTTTCCTCCAGTGAGGAGCAGAGCTGATGTGGGCATTGAGAAAGCCACACATTCTTTGAGGATTGCACACATATCAGCTTGATAATGTAGTCTGACAAAGATGAACAAGAAGTTTGGACCCTGCCAGTAGCAGAGAAGTCTGTGTGCTGGCCAAAAGCCTCCAAAAAAACATAGCAGACATTGATCTTGATTGATATTCCTTTGCCCTGCTGCGGGACAGCTTCGGCAGTTTCTAAAAGAGGAAGAATCAAATGGTTTTTCTCCTCCCTCACAGAATTTCGTGGTGGCGGTGAGTGCAGAAGGCTGGTTTCATCTTTTTGACCTGACTTCTCTGAATTCAAAACACCCAGATGCTTCAGGCCACCATGAGTTGGCAGGGGCAGAAGAGCAGAAGCCAGTGTTCAAGCAGCACATTCCTGCCAACACCAAGGTCATGCTCATCAGTGACATTGGTGAGCCACAAAGCTGGTGTGGGAATGCAGGGTGAAGGAGTTTGTGTGTGAGGCACTGGGGAGAGAAGGTGGGGGGGACTTGCAGAAGGAAATTACTGTCTTGCTGCAACAGACACTCCCAACAAACCACAGCCAAGTCATGGAAGGGAGAAACAGGAACTTCAGGAATTTTTCTGAAGTGCAAATATTTTTTAGAGGGTGGGGATCCTCAGGGATGCTAACTATAGAAACCAGCAGAGTCATTTTTGCATGTTTGGGCTCTTGGGGCTATGAAAGCTTGAGATAGTCCATCTATCTTTTTCTCTTTGCTGCAGATGGAGACGGGAAGTGCGAGTTGGTGGTGGGTTACACTGACAGGGTGGTCCGTGCCTTCCGCTGGGAGGACTCGTTGGAGAATTCAGACCATGTCTCTGGGCAGTTGATCCTGTTGAAGAAATGGCTTCTAGAAGGTCAGGTAAGGAAGAAGGATGTTCAGAGCAGTACATGTCATACAGTCTTCAAGATACAGCTTTTTCAAGAGAAGAAGCACTGAATCTCAGTCCCGTGAACAAAACAATTGTCATGTTGATGGCTTGAAAGGAGATTTGCCCAGTGGTTTTTCTATACAGCTGATAGGTTGTTCTGGGAAGCAGTTGCTCTTGCCTGATGGGAGAGCATTAGCGGGAAGTACTAGTGTTGTTTTAAAGTGGCTTTTGGTAAGGAACCAACTTTTACTGAACTTGAACATTTTTCTTCCAGCTGAATTTGTTCAGCTGCTGCTCATCTCTGTCAGAAGATTTGCCAGATTTAGTTCCAAGGAGCACTGTAAACCTGTTGGAGTTCTTGACTCTGTCCATGTTCTCCCTCTGCTGCTGTAGGTGGACAGCCTGTCTGTGAACCCAGGCCCTGATGGCTCCCCAGAGCTGATGGTGTCGCAGCCAGGCTGTGGCTATGCCATCCTGCTGTGCACCTGGGACACGGAGCAGTGGGACGCAGCTGCAGGAAGGGACGCGTCAGCCCCGAGCAGGTGAGGGGTGTCACAGTGGGAAGGGATGGATCTGCCCTGAGCAGGTGAGGGTGTTCCTGCAGGGGTACCATGAGCACATGCCACTGTGGATGCCTGTTATGAGGGGGTGCCACCCCATCACTGTTGTGAGGTGGGACATACTGTCACTGTCCTTGCTTCAGTGATCTGCTGTGCTGCTAATTACTTAAGCCCATCTGCACCCAAGCGTCCATGAACACTCTTCATGTCTCTATCATGAAGATGAGTACTGCTGCTTTCCCTGTATCCCACTCTCTTCTTGAATTGGGCAAGAAGAGTGGCAAAAACAGCTGGTTTACCAGGGAGCTGAGGTAGGGAAATGAGTGACCTAGATTTCCAGAGAAAGGTCATCAAATTGCAGGGTAACAGCTGAGAGACTGGGCCAAACCAAATACATCTGAAGCCCAGGGTAAAACTTGGCTCATTCACTTGTTTTCTGCAGGTGAGGCAATTAGAGATTTTCCTAATGAGACTCCAGGCAGCCAGTGCTGTCAGTTACAACCAGAGCATCCAGGATGAGCAGTGAGATGCTTGTTACTGTCTTGGTGCTAGAAGGACCCTGGTGGGGAATTTGGGTGCTTCTGTGTTCTGTGAGATGACAAGACACAAAAAACTGCAGCAGGAGGGGAGCTAGGCGGATCTCCTTGATGTCTTAGAGAATTCAGTGGAGTGGTACCCTGTTAGCTAAAAATCAGGCCCAGATGTGGTCTCTCACCAACCTGTTCAACCCTGGGCAGACACTTTGTGAGAGAAAAGCAGCCAGTCTTGTGTGATAGTAATGATAAAAATTGTCCTTTTTCCCTTCATCGGAATACAGGCCTTACTGACTTTTTTTGAGCTCTTTTCTTTTTTTTTTTTTTTAATGCATCAGACTATTCTGATTTTGTGATTTTTTTTAAATTGGTGAATTTCTTTAATACCTGTGGTGGCATGCATTTTTTTCCTTCACCATTAAAGGGTTAAACCTATTCACAAACTCTGTCACGTCTGGATGTGTAGAGCTTTGAAATACACTGCTCCTGAAATTGTATTGAGACAGTCACAGGAGTGATTCCCTAAATTTTCCCTGTTGTCTTTCTCTTTTCGCTAGTGAGGCCCCCGTTCGAGACGTGATTCTCCACCAGACATCCGGACGGATTCACAACAAGAATGTCTCCACTCATCTCATTGGTAGCATTGCCCGAGGTGAAAGATCAGCAGCTTGGGGTCTCCAGCCCAGTAGTTGCCCCTGATGGTTTTTTCAGTACATCAGTCCAGGACAAAATCAGATTTCTTCTGGTAGAAAAATAACAGTGAGAGGCAGCTACAGGAACAGTGGGATCTCAACTCTCTTAGCTGGCTCCCAAAGAAAGACAGATGGATATTTGCATGTGAGCTTTTTATAGCCTTTGTCCTTCCCTAGGTAGCCCTTATCCTTCACTCAGCACAAGAGTTACTCTGCAGCCTCTGCTAACCTGCATTTAGTCAGTTTGAATGGCTGCCATGCTGTGCTTCTACAGATGTCCTTGATCCTTGTTTCTGCATGACTGCAGCTTATGCCTCCTTCTTATTCCCTAGATGCATCTCTTCTTTCCCACAGCCTCATCTTCATTCTTGCTTTTCAGCATTTGAATCTCAATTCCTGGTGGCTCTGTGCTGCTCCTCCTTCTCCTGTGCAGCCCCAACCCCTGCAGAGCTGCTTCCATGTTTCATCTGTATTGTTGTCCTCTGTCTTCTTCCACTGTGTTGTATTCAGCTCTTGTATCTAAAATCTGCACATCTGCCAGCTTCTCTCAGCCCTGACACAGTGCTTTTCTGTCCAGACTCTTCTTGCATGCTGCCACTGCTTCCCTTGTGTAACTCCTTGTGCTCTGACCTGTGCCTGGGGCACCTGCTGAACCCTCCCTTGGTACCTGTGGAAAGTAAGCAGCTTTCACTCCCCCTTCGGGTGTGCGGGCATAGAAGACAGAAAACTCCCAATGGAGATCACTTTCTCTTGTATTTGTTGTGCCTAAGTGTTGCCTCCTGCAGCGCTGTCCGAGAATAATTCAGTTTGTCCAATGTAATTAGAGCCTGTGGAGAAGAGCAATCCACTGAACCCCACCCACTTCCCCTTCCTTAGAAGACCTTTCCTGCCCAGTTCCTAAGCTTGCCATGTTTTCAGCATCTATGATGCTATGAACAACATGGTCAACAGAGCATGAAATCAATTATTTCACTGCATATGAAGCCTTGCATCTTATTGAAAGATGTCTGTGAAAAATGAAGGCACACAGAATGAGGGATGAAGAGAAGGTTGTAAAAAAGCCTATTGATGCTGGACCATCAATAAAAAGTTGACGAGTGCCATGCTGACCAGTTTCCAAGGGGGACACAGCAGATCTCTTGGATCAGAGCCTGTCTGGGTGCATATCACTAGGGGTAGTTAAGCACTCAGCCAGCTGACTTTGCTTCAGACTGATCTGCAGAAATGGAGTGGTTTGCAGCCCAGGAGTGTGCAGGGGGCTGTAGCTTGCAGCTGCCTATGGGCACTGGAGGTAGGTTCGCATTGTTAACCTACTCTGGGGAAACTGCCTGCTTACTTTCAGCTCCTGCTGGCTTGCCCCTGACTGCCAGGTTTCCTGGGTTCCTCCTCAGGGAGCCAGTGTCTCTCCTACATTGTCACTGAAAGGATTAAATGAAGCTTTAGTTGAATGCAGCTCCAGTCCTCTCTCTCTGAGTGTCATTTTTAAAACTTGACCTTGTATTTCTTTTCTCTTTTTTTGGTAGCTGGGTAGAGTTTACTGAAAGGCTGAAGCAGCCTGGTGGTCAGAGGACTCTCCTCTTCAGGTTTAACTAGTGACATTTGTCAGTGCTGTCCTGTACACACCTGGGCAAGGAAAGGAGGCAGCATGGATCAGCTTGTTTTGGATCATTTTTATTGTTTTCAGGAGAGGGAGAGGACAATGTTTATAGAATGGCATGAACTCCGGTAATTTTCTTTTGCACTTACAGGCTCCAGTGAGAATTGTGGCTCAGGTCTCTTTGCCCTCTGTACTTTGGATGGTAAGTCCTGCCACTGTCCTGGAAGAAGACCTGTGGGGCAGCCAAGACCTGTCACTAATTCAAAGCAGAGAATCAGGGGCTCAGTGCTTTTGATTTTTAAAAGAAATGGAAGCTGGGCTTCAGAAACCTGGCAAGAGAATTTGATTCCAAGACTCCTTTCTGCTGACATATTTTATATGAAGGCATGGAGGGCACTGTAAGGATAGATGCTTGTTTATCTTACACTCTCTCATGGCCAGTGCCCCCTGCCCAGTATTGCTGCAGTATATCTGGATAATAAGAACATGGTAGGTGGGGTCAAGTGTCCGGTATGGATTTAGCAGCCAAGACCTTGCCTGTGGTATTAGCAGCCAACTCTCAGCATCACTGAGTGTTGAAGGAGTAGGGCCCAGCATTAGCAAACATCTTGTTCCCTTTTATTGTTTTCAAGACAGTTGTTTTTTTCTTTCTTCAGGAACACTAAAACTCATGGAGGGAGCAGACAAGCTGCTCTGGTCTGTTCAGGTTGATCACCAGCTCTTTGCTCTGGAAAAGCTGGATGTTACAGTGAGTATTTGAATAAGGCTGGGAGAGATGAAGAAGGAAACTCAGCATGGCTTTGTGTATATGAACTTCGGAAGGGCAGAAGGAGTATGACTCAGCCAGAAAAGGCTGGGATTATCTCAGGATGACACAGAGTGTTCTGCCTGTGGCAGTACATTCTGCACTCGGGTCAGTCTGCCCAGCTGCAAGAGGTTGAGCTGTGACTGCCTATTAGACCCAACATCCATTTATCCATTCATAAACTTTTGTCCCCCAGTTGTTCTTCAATCTTACTGCAAAGTCGAATTGTTTTGCTCACTGCTAATACCCCGATTGTCTACAAGCTCTTTCAGTACATAAGGATTGCCATAGAGAAGAGAGATGGGCTTCAAGGGTGAAATGTCTGGATGAGACGTCCAGAGGTGACATCTAGACATTAGTGTTCTGTCTCTGAGCAAGCAAGAAAGATTCTTGACTGTCCCTGGGAGTAGGTGGTATCTGTGTAATATGCAGTCTTCTGGTTCCTGCAGGGCAATGGGCATGAGGAGGTGATTGCCTGTGCGTGGGACGGTCAGACGTACATCATCGACCACAATCGGACTGTGGCCAGATTCCAAGCAGACGAGAATGTCAGTGCTTTCTGTGCAGGTGGGAATCCTGACTGCACAGCCAGCCCTCACAGCATTTTCCCCTCAAAGCTATTCTCCCATCTGGGAGACCCAGAATCCTTTGACTGTGTGCAGTGGAGAATAATTTCTCTTTGTGCATACTGCAGAAGGCCCAGCTAATCTTTCCTCTGGTGGCATCTGGGAAAAGTAAGGGTGGGAGAAGGTGATGCTGAGGTTTGTCTATGGTGATTGGGGGTTCTTTTCCTGTCCTGTTTGGAAGTGCTACAGTGGTCTCTTGTCTTCCCCACTGCTTTTTTAATTTACAGACTTCTAAGCTGTTCTAAAGTGGAGATAAGGAGCCCCATGGAAGGAGTGTGAGCTTTGGCTCTGCTCAGTCCCTTCTCTTAGACCTGCAGGAAGCAGCTTGCAAATCCCCAAGCTTCATGCAGTTCAGAGACAGCTTCTGGGATTGTCTCCAAGGGACTTTGTATACACAGGCTCATGTCTCTGCCCAGGTGCTTGCTGTTTTCTGCGAACAGCTTTGGTACCCCATTGTGAAATGTCAGTTGTTTGCTTTCTCTTTCCTTTTAGAAGTAGTCAGATCTCCATACTTCTTCTTTCTGCAGGTCTCTATGCATGCAAAGAAGGAAGCAACAGTCCTTGCCTTGTTTATGTCAGCTTCAGCCAGAAGATCTACATCTACTGGGATGTGCAGCTGGAGAGAATGGAGTCCACCAACCTCTTGAAAATCCTGGATTGTGACCCAGAGTTTGGAAGTCTCCTGCTGCAGCTGGGTATAGGTGAGAGCAGAAAGAGTGGAGGATGTGGAGAAAGAAAGAGAGAAAGGGCTGCGGGCACATGATGTGCTGGGAACTAGAGTTCCAGGTATTTCTTGAGGAAGAGGCTTTCATAGTGCCTGATGAGAGTGCCTAACAACTGGATTTCTCTGTTTTCTTTAGACAGGAGCGATGTTTCAGCTGTCAGAAACCTGATTCACAAAACACTCTATTTTCCTGAGAAATACCATCTCAGCAGCCCCTCACAGGATCCTGCTGGAACAGATTCTTCTGCTCACTGCAGTGGCATCCAAGATCCCTGATAACAAGAACGCTGACATCTTTAATGCCAGCACAGGCTCTTCTGCAGCTGGAATTGGGCATCTGATGCAGATGACTGTTCTTCCCCTATCTTGTCAAAACTTCCAAACAGGAAAGGGTCTGCAGGCTGTGAAGGGATGTTCTTGGGTATAGGCTTGCCTGAATGTGATGGATTGGTTTGCCTTTAGCTGAGGCAGCTATGAGAACAGAAGGGGCCAAGGATCCTGCCCTTAGGACTTCTGTTGCCAGTTTCCATATTCCTCAGTAACTAAAGCACTCCACTGGTCACTGTGAAGGAGCACCGACGTCACAGATGGAGAGAACAGCTGAGCTAAGTCTCCATTTTGACCTGTTCTTAGAGAGCTGCTCCAGTGAATACTTCTGAGTTCTTAGCAGGATCAGAGTGCAGGAACTGGAGATGGAGGAACTGAGTTCGGGAGCAGGCATGGGCCTTCTCTCTCACTTAGGTGTATTTAAAAGTAGAACCAAGCATTGTTTGTCTTTGCTTTGCTGCTGCTCTTCTACCAAGCAGTTTCTCACAAATCACCTGTTCTGAGTAGCTGGAGACATACACAACTTGAACTAGTGAAGTGTTAGAGGTAGCAGCTCCAGCAAACTCAGCTCTAGTCAAGAGTCATCGCTTGTCTCCATCTTCTTGGGCAGAGTGATCCCAGAGAAGACTGTGACTTAATAAAGCAGCTGTGAAGTGGTCATTAAGACCAGTCTGACTTAGCTGTGGATCTGTGGTATGAGATCTCATAGATCAAGCTATGAGAGCTTGGCCATCCCACAATAAACAGTGGAAATGCCACTCTTGTCTCTTCTTGTGGAAAGCGTCATGCTTTGAGTCCTGCAAAACTGCAAGAGGTGAGCTGGAGGTGATGTTCCACACTGGCTGGCATAAGGAGTCTGGAAAAGGGCAGCTGATTTGCAAAAGCCCAGGCATGAACCTTTCCACGTGCTGTTGTTATTGTTGCTTTTCTCTCTCTTGGGTTGTCCCTCGCCTAACTCAGCTTACTAGGAAAGGAGCAGCAAGCTTATCTGCTGGCTTGTATCGATTACCCCCTCCCTCTTGTGTGATGTTTTATTGGACACGTGTAATGGATGGAGCTGTCCCTTTGCCGTTACAGCCACCTGAGTCACAGCAAATACAATTCAGTGATCGGGAGCAAGTGGCATTTAAAGATCCCACAGGCAGTTGAAAACCTGCTGTGCTTTGCTCTGAAAAATATCCAAGGGCAGCCTTAACTGGGAGAAAATGCTTTGTGTAGAGAAAAGGAGTGTCTTGCCCTTGGGTCAAAGTGACTGTTGGTGAAGTGGCCCTGTGTGGTAGAAGGGCAGGATCTTTACATAATAAGCCTTAGCCATTCTTTGCAGTTTTCCTCTGTAGATTTATATAAGCTTTTCAGAAGACAGTGCTGTCCTCTGCGTTTGGTAGCAGTGAAAGTTGAAGCATGGAGCAGTCAAGTGGTGTGATGTGCTCTGTACCTGCTAGCTTGCTTCTTAGGCCACTCTATCTTCTGACTCTAACTGCAGTGGAAGTTTCTCTCCATTTTAATGGCCTTGCTGAGAAGCATTTTTGGATGTTGCCCTGTCATACTAAGTGCTTGTGTAAAACTGGACCCTTCAGGCAGGAGCTTTCAAGTCATAATAGAGCTTAGTAACAGTGGTGTTGAGGCAGCAAGGCTTGAGTCTGTGAGCTGTGGAGGGCTGAAACTATACAGACCGTCTACTCCTGGGCTAAAGCGAGGAGTTGTCTTGAAGCTTGTCAGACCTAGACTGTAACCTCAACAAATTGTCAGCCCTCGTGATGCTGAGTTGCGCAGCCGCCCATCCCAGCAGGAATCATCACCATTGCTTCTGGCAAATGGTTAGGGCCTAGCAGGGAAACAGGATGGCCTACGCTCGTAAACAACAACTCAGTGCTGTCTGTCCATGCCAAATATAAACCTTTATTAGCAGCACCAAATATAAACCTTTATTAGCAACACAAGCACAAGGGGTGGACAAATGGGTGCATATGGTTGGAACTGTTTTATGCAAAACAAACTTTGCTGTACAGGTTGAATGATTTCCAAGAAAGGAAGGTCAAACTGATCCACTGTTGGACTATTAATTGTTGAGAAAGAATGGGTAAGGGTTACTGAGGAAGGGATGACATTTTTCTAAGAACCATCTTTAAAAGAAAATGGGGTAAAAGCATTGCAAATGTTGGGCAGGGCCATTTGCGCACCCTAACCCTCTTTTGCCTGAGGATAAGCCACTGTATTGCGGTGTGCTGTGCAAGCCCAGGCAATGCACACTATGAAGAGCAGAGGTGAGAAAAATACAGACACTACAAAAACATCTGTTCCCCAAAACTTTTCAGCTCTTAAAAACCATTGGAGAGGAAAAATACTAACATTTGAGGGCTTCCCCGACACTTTTATATTGTGTGCAGCACACAATAACTTGCAGATACACTTTGTTCCTGTGCCCTTTGTGCACAAGAGAAAATGAAAAGTGTCTACAGAAGAATTAATTGAACATCTGTACTGTTCCTTGGCCAAAAGATGGCCTTCCTTATTTTTTCTTGCCTTGAACTCCTGTGTGCCAAATACTTCTTGAAGTCTGTTATTTGGGCTACTTCCACCGGCAACAGTTTTTCTGTGAAGTGTCCATCTACTTAGGAAAGGAGCCACTTAAGGCTCTGCCTCTGGACTGATGAGGTTACATTATAATTTGTAACTAATTGTCTGTTTGTCCTTGCCAGTCAACCCAAACCACGGAATTGGAATTAGAAGTGGTTCCTTCCCATAGCAGAAAATACTGTTTGCTGTATCCTGCTCTAGCAGATTGGCATAACCTGCTGGTGCTGGGAAACTTTTCAACAGGGCAGGATTTGCAGGACACCTTTGTATGTCCCAGTGCCAGCACACAGCAAGTGAGGAGTCTGACAGTATTCTCAGGCACTGGGGGTATTTGCAGAAAAATGATTCATGACTTTGGTTCTGATGCTCAATTTACTAGCAAAAAAATAAAGGGAGAGGGTTCCTTATTTTCCTGAGACTTAATAAACCTGCTGTCCATCCCTGTCCTCGTTTTTATGATCTTTCTGCTATAATTTAGTTATTTCTATAACTCTTCAGGTGTATCCTGGCATGTGCCAGTGGAGTCTCTTGAAAAGAGGATTGAATGCAAATGTATGTATGTGGCTCAGTGGTCTTCAATGTCATAGCTCACCTGCTGGTAGTGAAAGAAGGAGCGAGCCTCTGGGAATATGGATAGCTGCAGCTCCCATTCTATTCGAAACCTCAAGCTCCTGTGACCTCAAGCTCCTGGAAGTGGTCCTGACTATGGCTTTGGCACAGTGCATGTTCTCAGGAAGGACAAAAGTCCTTCTCCTCACCCCTGGGTGTATTGCACACTGTTCCAGGGATTTGCCATGGCAAAAGATGTTTCCCTGCAGACTTTTCCACAACTGCTGTGCCCACTCTATTAGAAAGTAGCCCTGATAGGAGCTGACCACCAAGGTGGTTCAAAGAGATTATCCCTAAAGTGATAACATTCTATTGTTTATAGTGAAGGGACATGCCTCATCATGAGGAAGCCAGAGTTGGACACTTACAAGATGTGCCCATGTCCTGCTCTGAGCTGGCAGTTTGTACTGAACTTCTACTTTCTGTATGAAAGTGTTAGCATTTTTTGATCTTCAGTGAAAAAGACCTTTACATTATTCTTTTGTTCCCTTTATCCCCCAAAAGCAATAGAGATGACTGGAATTGGGAGTAGGGAAGTGTATCTGTCTAATAGGTTTTTCCAAGAGAAACTACAGTTAAGACCGTTTCCAGCCTTGCCAGCCCACTCAAAAATTACTTACAGTGCTCCCCAGTGTTGGAAGACTTAAAAATTACCATGTTTATAGATGGGAGTTGAGTTGGCTTCTTCTGAGATGTTGTAAGTCCTATTACAATCACTTGTTTTAAAGCCAAGACTTCCTTCTTTCGCAATGGAGGCTGTGCTTCAGATGTAATGGCACAAAAATGCTTTGGAGAAAGAAAAATATCTTTGGGGTAGAATTCAGAATACACGTGTTAAGTGCAGTAACTGTGTTATTTTATGCCAAGTAATTTGAGGAGATGAAAACCCACCAGGAGCTCTGTTGATGAGGAAAGCAGGTACTGACTATGTAGGATTAGACTGTGATTTGATGGATGGGTTGAAGTGAGGTGTCTGCCATGGCATCATGACCTGCAGTTCTCATTTAGTCATATCAATAGCTTTTTTTCTGGAAGCTCATCCTGCAACAAAGCTTGATGGGGAGGTTCCAGGATAACTGTTGGCAATAGATTCCTTAATGTCTGGATGAAAGACATTTTTACTGTGTGGATCTGTAGGTTCAACTGATATGGACAGGAGGAAGGTGAAGAGCATGTCTTCTGCCCTGGAGCTGATTTCAGAGCTGAGAAAAGAACTCACACTAATTTAGTGGTTTCTTGGGAACATCATCTCTGTGACTGGAATTTATACATGCAGCTTTTTACATGCAGAGGAAAGGCTGGCAAGATTGTGGCACAATGTGCGAGTGTGTTTGCAGCCAGGGTACAGGCATGTGTTAAAAGGATTATCTAAAAAGGAACGAATTCCTTTTTGAAGGAAATTTGTCACTTACCAATGTGAGCAAAAGGCAAGGAGGATGGAAAGGAGTCATTAAGTAGAGAAGAGAGGAATAGTTAGAGCTGGATATTTTCACCTACTGTAGCACATTAATTCACAGAGGAGCCTGAACCGTTAGTGATATAGGATATGAGGCATGTGAACCACACAAGGCTTCAGAAGGACTGGAGGATGTTCTGAATGTGAGCAAAGGCAGTTATTCCAAGACAGACATGTAGGAACAGCACCTGGTGAATTCCAACAGCAGCTAGTGTGCAGGTGCCTGCAGGGTTGCAGGTGACAGGCAGTAGTCAAAACAGAATTGTCAAAGTCATGTCAGTTTTCTGTAGGATCTCATCCAACACTCTTTTTAAGTCATTGGAAAGATCCCTGTTGGCTTCAGTCTGAATGCTCCTACTCACCCATGCCTTTGCCCTAGCCAGAGCCCAACTGCACAACTGACACAGGGCACTTGCTCTCACAATGCTCTCACAATGAAGTGGCCAGGACTCAGAGCTGTTGGTGGCCCTCCCCTTCCCATGCACTTTTGGGCACCAGCAAAAGCTGTCAGACACTCTGGAAGGCAGCAGAGACCTGCCTGGGCATCAGCAAAGCCCAGCAAAAGCCCTGTGGTGCTCCACAGGGAAGCAGAGCCCCATATGGGCCTCAGAAAGCTTGGGAAAAGCCCTGGGACAGTCTGAAAGGCAGCCAGGCCCCTTGCAGGGCAACCCAAAACTCAGCAAAAGCCCCAGGGCACTCTGGAGGGAAGCAAGGCCCCTTGTGGGAAAAACAAAAGCCGTCAGATTGGGTTAGGCAGTTGTGGTTAGGTGTAGGGTTAGGGATATGTTTAGAGTTGGGGTTAGGGTTTAGGTTTTGTTATATGGCTTGGGGTTTAGAGTTAGGGGTTAGGTTTAAGCCTTGGAGTTTAGGTTTAGGGGCTGGGGTTAGGTTAATGGTTAGAGTTTAGGTTTGGGGATTATAGTTAGATTTTGGGATTTGGGTATATAGTTACTGTCTTTATGATTAGGTTTCTGTTTTGGGTTTAAAATCAGATGGTAAACGCTAGGGATACAGCAATAAATTTAGGGGATTATGTTTAATGTTACATTTTATAATAAGGGGTTGGTGATTTGGTTTAGAGGTTAGAATTTGCATTAAATTTTAGAGTTTGTTTTAGGGGTTAAGTTTAGGGTGAGGATTTAATGCCTTACATCTTAGATTTAGGGTCATTGTTAGGGTTTATTGTTTGGGTTAGGGCTAAAGTCAGCTTTTGGGTTGTGGTTTAATGGATCATAGAATTTAAGGAGTAATAAGATCTGTAATGGACATAGTATCTGTACGTATAGATTGTTTGCCCTTGTTCTACATGCTTTTTAGAGGGCAGTGAGAGTTGTAAATGGGGTGAGTTGATGCACATTGAAACAGATATTTCATCTATCACAAACAAAATGTTGTCAGCAGAATTGGCCCAGGTACCACACAGATTCCAGCTAAAAAATAAAAGATGGTTTAGTACAAGTGTGAAGTGTCTAGACCTCCTAGGCTTGAGAAGCCAGTCAGTCATGCAAGTGATACAAATCCCGGAGGAATTACTGGTACTTTGGAAGACAAGCTCATCAAATAGGTATGTTTCCTGACTAAATGAGGGAACTGTTGGTGTCACCCAAGAGATTCATGGAAAGCAGTTTGTGCAGCCAGAAATAGATGCACAAGTAAAAGAGTGGCAAAGAAGTCAAGGAACATATCAGAAGCTGCAAGATATGATGACTAACAGTAACAGTCTGATGCTCCTTGTAGGAGGAGCAGATGCCACTCACTCCAACTATCACTGCTAAGTGAGTCCCAAATGGTATCAGCCAGGCTGTGCTCTGCTGTCCTTAGCATGTGTTAGACCACCGCGTACAGCTGTAGAGATAGGAACAAAGAAAAAGCACAAAAATGCATACAATACATTTTTTTGAGAAGCACAACAGAGACAATGAGCAGTTTGAAAAAAAAGGAAGAGAACAGTGTTTAATCCAGGAAAAGAGGAAAAACGGGGTTGTCACGACATCTTGAGGGTGGACAGACATACATTGTGCAGTGTTTGGATAGTGAAGCAGTAGCCGTGAGGCATGGAACAAGCTGTGATCTAGTGTACCTTTCCTTGAGCTAGTTAAGAATAGACTATGTATTTTTAATACAGCTATGCTTCAGGATGGACATTTAAAAAAAAAAAGAAATAAATGCAGTTGTTAAGTGACTTAAAAATCACCTGTAACATTCCAGATGAGTTCATATTTCTCTAACCTGAGCTGATACTACAAGTTCTCATTTTGTGCAAGAAGAGCAAAATTGATTGGCTGTGTGATGCCAGGACTTGAGGCTGATGATGTGTCTGTGTTTAATCACTGGATTTCAAGTTGAAAGAAAGGAGCTGACAGAGCAGAAGACTTGGTGCTGTAATTCATTGCAGCGTTTAAACTGAGTGGCAGGATCTCCAATGAAGCAGCAGAGGGAACAGGGCTGCAGCTCTAGCAGCTGGAGTGCAGAGAGGAGTGGCCTGGCCAGAAGAACAGTGTGCAAGTCTGGTTACAGGTTATAACACCAAGAGGTGGTAAGCATTGCCCTTCATATAATATAGCTTAGTGCTCAGGGATGCAGTGGCAGAGCCCAAGCCCCTGTCAGTGCTTTAGGCATCTACACTCAACATTTCTGCAAAGGTTTCTTAAAACTGAAAGCTCTAAAACTGTTCTTGTTACAAAGTTTTCCCAAGAAAATACTTCTGTTCTGCTCTGAGCCAGCAAAAAAGCAGCAAAATCCAGCTTCCCAGAGTACAGGCAAGGGGAACAAAGCCCTTCTGACAAAGAAACAGGAGTGAGCCAGCATTCAGGCAACAAGAAGGGAAACATTCATGGTAATCTTTGGAGGTCTTTGGAGAAAACGCTGTTCCCCTGCCAACAGAAAAACTGGAGATTGTTCACAGATACTCTCTTGTGAACAGAGTGTATTGTAAAGTCATTAAAGGGGAAGCATAAATTTATTACAGAACCAGAAACTGGAGTGACTAGGGCCAAATAGCAGAACGAGAACAAAATGCCCACTTGGCACATCAGGATAAGCAAGAGGGTCCACTGAAAAGAGGGATATCTGAAGTTGAGGCACTCTCAATGACAGCAGCTTCCAGCGCCCATTTGCCTTTTTCTCACTCCCCATCGAATGCCTCAGCCTAGAACCCAGCAAGGTTAGGGGCATGGGAGCCTCACCCTCATCTCTGTCTTGGGGCAGCACGTCTCGAGACATGGGGAATGCAGCCAGTCACTGACCAGACTCTTCAGAGGCATGTAGAAAAGGCAGCTCCTGACTCAGTGCTTTAAATCTCAGGACTCCTTCCTCCAAGTCGATGCAACACTGAAGAAGGGGAGAGACAGTTATTTGCTGGACATTTCAGATAGCCAGTCTCATGATGTCTATGCCTGGGGAGAACCTGTAATACCTCTCTGGGTTTGTAGAGACCTTACAGTTTTCCTTCCCTGTCCCACATGCTGCCTCCTTGCTCCAGTTCCTTTCAGTGGGAATCATCTTCAAACCCTTCACAGGGCCATTCTCCTCCCTTCTTCCTATGACCCTCTCTGAGTTGATGTCCTCACATCACTCAGCCATTCAACCCATCGTTTTTTCTTGTTTTACTAGTCTGGCACATGGCCACAAATATGTGACAGGCAGGAGCCAGCTTGCTGCAGCCATATCCTGAGCCACCCAGGAGCCAGGCTCAGCAGAGCACTGACCCTGAGCCAAGCTGACAAAAGGAGAGGATTCTTTCCACTCGTGGCCAGCCAGTGTCAGAGACTGAATGTGATCATACAGCTTCATTTGGCTTAAAGCAAGGGCAGAGCTTCACAGCTGCCTTCAAAGAGCAACACAGGTCTATCTCGTGCCTTTTCTTGTCTTCTCTTCAGTTTCCTCTTGCCATTTGCAACTTCCATGGTCAGGAATACAGAGAATGGGAGGTGTGATAGTATCCTAGTGAGTATTTTCTTTCTTAAAACCTCTAAGAAGGACTGGAAAGGAATCAGTGACTCAGAGCATACTGCACCCCGTCAGGCAGCTGTGTGACAAGCACTGCCCTGGGAGACCTGGACATGAAGTATTTCTGATGCTGCAACAGCCAGATCTTGGAGAGTTTTCTGAGAGGAGCCCTGCAATAAGCAAGGAACTGTTCCTTACCTTGAGAGACCACAGAGTCTGGAGGCCAATGCAAAATTCCAGCATTTCATCATCTGAGAAGAGAGAAGAGACTGATCAGGCTTTAGATTATGTAATACTGCATCATTAAAGAAAGTATGTCTCTCCTGTAAAAGGATATGAAATACAAGAACATCTGATTCATAAATTTTTATGGTTATAGTCTCTTAAGTATAAAGCAGATAAAAAATAACAAGGAAAGGATGAGTTAAACACACAAACATTAACAAGCGGATGGTAACAGTGACTATAATAAATCCACACTCTTCTGCCACTCACTGACGAACCTTTAAATGAGCTATTTAGGCACAGTCCTGAAGATGGTCAAAATGACTTTCGCAGCTGATAAGAGAAGGAAACCATGATTGTCATGACTACTGTGACATAAATTTGAGGGAGGTTGCGTGATTGCTTGAAACTTAATATATCAGAAAGGGCTCTTGAGATCCCGTAAAATTTACTACGGGCTGTGTAAGGGAAAGACTAAAGGCAGGAGAAGGCAAGCAGCAGAGTGAATCAGGGGAGAACAAGCACAGAAAAATGGAGAGGAGAGGGGAATAAGGGGGCCAGTCACATGCAAGCAGGCTGTTGGTCAGTTCACTTGTCTGACCAAAGCCTGCACCTAATGGCTGCAATCTATCCAATATTGTTAAATAATTTTATTAAATTGTTTTTTTTTCTGTGTAACTTGTCTGTCCTACTCGTAACTGCTGCAAGTCTTCAGTGTCAGCAAACATTCAGTGTTGGGGTTAAAGTGGTAGCTAAGAAGGGATTCCCAGGTCCTGGAGTCTGCAGGACTCAGCAGCCACCTGTAATGTCATTAACATTTCCCATGTCTCCTGGAGGCCTGCTTGCCCTGTAACCAATGGCTGTAATTTATAATTTATTTATAATCACGTAAGTGAGAGCACTATGTGCACAGGGAGATGTAAGATGCAGGTGTCGCAATTCTGCTCCTTCCAGGCAGCCATTTCCAAGTCTCAACAAAATGGGTAGTAGGTAGTAGCTATGGGGTAAATTCACCTGTGCTGGTTCTAATACAGATTCCCCATAAAGGACAAGAACAAGCAGAGTGGAAACCAGGAAAGAAGAGCAAGATGGAGTCTGTAAGAGGAGGAAGCTCTTTCTAGATGACTTAGGAATGTGGGAAGAATGTACATGAAAAGAGCGAGCAAGGGAGGCCTTGGAAGATGAATAGGACTCATCGAAGATGGGGAAACAGATTAAGGCAAGAAGGTAAAGCTGGCAAGAAGGCAAGCTGGAAGACTGACAAGGAGAAAGAACAGGGGGGAGGGGGGGAAAAGACAACCACGTTGTTTTCAGCATATGCACAGCTTGATGGAAATGTAGAGCATGCAGCCTTTCTGCTGTTTTCTGGGCCTGCCTCAGTGCCTGCAGACTTGACCTTGACTCCTATGACTCCTTTCTTCAAAGCTTCAAAGGGTCCTGCTTCAGGACACTGAGGGAGACTCAGCACCCTGGGGCTACCACCTTCTTTCAGTGTGCTCCCTGCAGCGGAGGCAAAAGAGCACTCTAGGGAATAAGCTGGACCATCTGTTACTTTCTCTGGTTACTTGCTTCCAACCAGCCAGAGATACAAGTGCCCATTCCATAGGAAAACGTAAGTCACTGGAGGATTAATCAAACCATCTGCAGAATTTTATGAAAGGTCCATTTTAAAATCAAAATGAGAATTTTTCACATCCTTTGTTAAGACCCAAAAAGCCATCTAATTTCTCCCCACTTTTAATGTCTTCTGTCTTCTCTGTACTCTTCCTATGCTCTTTGCCTTTGGTTGCATTGAGAGTATTCACCGTGTATGGTGATGTTGGCCTGCAGTGGAGGTGGCCACATCATCAACATTTCACCATGTTGTGCTTTTTCCAAAGGTCCTTTAAATGCCCTCGACAGGGCAGGAGGGACACAGGAGAAACAAGGGAGAGGAGGGACTAGCATTCTCACCTACAACCAGTGCTGAACACAGCACTGTCTCCTGGCCAAATTGCAGTTCCATATGTTCTACTCGGCCAACAACGCTGGAGATGGGAAGAGAGAGGTCTCCACAGTCCATGGCAGACACTTCTTCCAGCCTGTGGGACACAAGAGGTGTTATTGCCTCAAGTGGAGGAAGAAGAGGAAAACCAGGACTTCTCACTGATGGCAGTTCTTCTTGGTCTCGCTGGGAACAGGCCCACAAGAGGGGGAATCTCCTTCATACACTCTCTCTGGAGGCAGATTCAACAAGCAAAACCTCACCACAAGCCACCAGCTGCAGCTTTGCCTTGCAGGACACGCAGACAGAATGACACAGCTCTGCCTCAGAGTCTGGGATCTGCACACAACTTCGCCAGTTCTTTGATGCCCTCTAGCCCACCCTCTGCATCTTCCCCTAAAGAGCCAGGTGCACATGCAGAACTGCCAGTAATCACTGGGGGTGGGAATCTGGGAATCCAGAGTGCCTGGCTTCTTGCCAAAGGTTTTCTTTTAGCCATCCTTCCTTTTATACTGTGCAAAGACTTACCTCAGCTGGTTTGAACACCTCTTGGAGATGAGGTTTGGTAGACACCCAGTATTAACCATCGCTTTCAATACCTGACCTTGGCACTAGAAAAAAACAACAGATAAGTACTGTAGGCTCAAAATCAGCATATTCACTCCTCCAACAGTGTGACTTGGACTTTCAGAGCAACATAGCCAAAGTTGTGGTATTTTAGGCAGTAGTCAGAAGGCAGGACAAAGACAATGGTGGTTTCCCTCGTGCTCTGCAAACCTCTCTCAAAACACTTATTTTTGAATTTGTCTTCTTTCATTTGTATTTGATTGCCCGGGTACTTATCCGTTATTAGTGACTAATTTAACAGCATTCCAGTCAAGAGATGCACAATTAGAGAATTTTTTCATTAAACCCACGTGGACTTTGTTAGCAGAACAAAAAGTGATATGCAAAAGCTTCTAAAGGAATACAAGCATGTGCTAGTTTTTCTGGGTTTCATCTTTCCATTTCTTCTGGTGTTGCAGGGGAAAATGTCCTAGAGCTAAATGCTTATTCTCAGTAGAAAAGCTGCCACGGAGAGAAGTCTAGAGGAGAAGCAGGAGCACCCAGGACAAACACACCTGAGATGAGCTTGAATTTAAGGCAGTTCCCAAGATAACTCACAAATCCATGTGACTCCTGAATCCAAGACACAACCTAATCAAGAGATGACTATTTTGTGTAGGGCTTACATCATGTTCCTACATGGCTCTTTAAGGATATAAGACAACATATTACAATAGTTACAGCTGGTGTCATTTAGCAAAGGGAGGGACTGTGCCCTGCACCCAAGTTACCTGTGCATGATTTTACTGGAATGATTCCCAGTCCCTTGCTCACTTTACCCCTTTGAACATGAAAGGGAAAAGGAGACAACAGTGGTTGCCATCTGTTTTCTGTCCCCTCTGCAGAGAGGTCCTTAATGGCAAGCCAGAGGTGATGAAGTAACAGCAGGTTACATTTATTTTAAAGGTCTGAAAACATAGGGTCATCAAGGACATTGATAAGAATTATGTTCAGAAAAAAAAAATAAAAAGGAGGAACAGGACTTAGTAAATGAACTGGAAAAGGTGGAGTAACTGTCATCTACAAAATACATCTTTCCTCTACCTACAGTGCCTAGTCATGCCTATTCTTGATGGCCTAGTTTTCAAGGCTGTCTTACACTACCACCCAAAGAAAACCCCACAAAAAAAACCCCATACACAAAATTTTCCTTTTGGGAGACTCATCATCTTCCTTCTATCATTTGTGGTTTTCCTGTGATTCCTTCTCTTCCGTCCACTATGGCACCATGTGACATGAACCACTCAGAAGCAGCAGCAGACCTGTCACTGTTTCTGTACTCTTATGCTCATTCCCGACAAGTTTAAATGCTTGAACACCTTAAGCAGATCAGCATGGCTATGAGGGAGTCAGTGCAGCACCAGCAGGGTCAAGGAAAATGTCTCAATTTCCTGATTTCTTAAATGAGTCTGTTTATGATTATTAATTATCACCGAGAGCTACATCCAGTACTTCAAAGATTTCATTTTCAGAAATGTGCTATCTGGGAGTAGTTAGAAAGAAGAAAACTCCTGTGAGAAATACTGAATGCTGCAAACAGACAATACCAACAGAGACAAAAAAAACCCAAACCATGCAGTGATTCTGTGGCAAAATGTCTCCCTTCTGGTTTTAGAGCTCTGCAATGTCTGTGCTGCCTGACACATCAGCCCTGCCTGAAAAGGTTGTGGCCACCCTAAACAGAGAGGCAAGATAAAGCACAGAGTGCAGGTGCATGCCAAACACTTGCCTTCATATCCTCTCCACTCAGAAACCAGCCCTGGGGCGTGGATAGCAATTGCCAAGGAATCACTTGGGAGCAGCAGACTTGAGATGCATGAGCTGCTAGTGTTATAATAGGCCTAAACTGTATCACTAGGCAGATTACTGAGTTTTGTTTCAGAGCAGGCTGGGAAATCTGCAAGTTAGATACTTGATAGGATATAACAGGACAGCAATTATTCTGTAGAAAACAACATTTAATCTCATTCAGTGTAAACAGCCCTTCACCACTAAGCAGTTCTCTAGAGAATTCACCAGGAGCCTGAGGAAAGTCCTTGGTCCAGCACACCACAAATACAACACAGGCAGCTCATAAGAACTGCAAGACTTCTTGAACTAGGAGGAATTTTCATCACTTTACCCATTCTCACCTCTGCTCCAGAATTTTCAGCCTGTTACTACTAATCACCATTATTTTTATTTCAATGTCAATAATGGGGATTTTCAAGAAAGAGGTTAAGGGGAATCAGTAAGGATAACCATTTATGAAGAGCTGTGTTTTCTGAAATTATGTCAGTTCCAAAGTCAAGAAGCTGCTCTAGCAAACAAAAGGCTGATCAATCCCAGGTTGCTTTGGCATAAAGGAAAAGTGGCTTTTGGCAGCAGTAAAATATTTCAGCATCTATTTCCAAGTCAACAAGAGACAAGCCCTGAATCTCCATGTATCACTGAAGTCTACATATATTTGGGTTTACTCCCTAGTCAAGTTCAGTTACGAGTCAGGTGATGCATTTGCTACCACTTCAAGATTTTTAGCATACTTGCCTGTGTGTAAATGGTAGATTATCTTTTCTCAGGAGTCAGGGAAAAAAAGACTTCTCTAGGGCTGTGCTCTATTTCTAATAAAAACTGCACCATAATCAAGCAGATCTCCAAAAGGTACCAGCTCACCTCTCTTGGTTCAAATGAACTGGCAGCCTGAGTCCTATTTCCTGCCACAGATCTGTTACTGACAGGAGAGGCTTTTTGAAGTTCACAAATGTGAACATCAAAAGCAGCAAGAAAAAAACAGGGGGAGGAGAGCTTCCCTTCAATGAGTGTAAGATCAAGTGTGACAAACAGTGACTGGCTCCTAAGAAGGGCAGAAAAAGATAGAAATGCCTGTGCAGAATTCAAGGAGCGTTATTGTGCAGCGTTAGACCTATTTCCTTGCTTGTGATGCTCATAAACCTTCCTCTGTGAGGGAAAATAAAATATGGGTGTCAACTGGGGTTCAGTCCATCAGAAACACAAAAGAAAATGTTTAGTGGATTGTAATGCTGACTTAGCTACTGCCCCTGTGATACAATACCTGTACATGCCTGTCCTCATCCAGTGTGCCTGCCTGGCCAAAACCCCACCCTTTATCACTAAATTTCCTCTTGCAGAACAATAAGGAGAGGTTATTGAAGAAAAAGAAACACCTTTATTTGCTCGAAAACAGGCTCCAAGTAATTGGAGGAATTACACTGAGAGCCATTCATCCTATTAGTCTGTCCCCAAGTGTGATTACGTTAACCCAGCTACCTTAAAGTCTACAATGCCTAACTGCAGCAGTAAAGGCTGCAAAACAAACCAAACAGTGGTTTTCCTTGGTACTGAGATACCAGATCTAAGCCTTCCAGAAACTTGCTACCAGGCTGTGTTCATATCATAATTTATTGTGCCAAATTAATTTTCAAAGGTAGATATGTTTTTCTTGGAAGTGTAGCATTTACACTCTGATATGGGAGATGTTCTTTCAGGTAACTGAACTAAAACCAGCTTTAAAGTGGGTTTTGTACAACAAGTCTGTATCTTGATGAGTGTCATATCTGTGTTTATTACTGTGCAGCTATAACCATCCTGCCTTCTTTCATGGGCCACAGCTTTTGGATGTGCTTTCCTCTAACTGCAGGGGCCAGGGAGTAGTGTGCTTTGCTGTACAGAAGAATATAAGCAGAAAAGGAAACTAAAAATACTGCTTCCATCAAGAGACGTAGCTGTGCTAATTTGGAGCACAGTTAGCTCCTTTCTGAGGAGATCCTTTGACACCTGAGAGAATCAGACTAGACTGAAGCTAGTTAAGAGTAAATCAACTAGAGGCACCTGTCTTCAAGTGATAAGGAGAAGACATTCCTTGCTTCTATATGCAGTTATAAAATACCTCATATCAAGGGGAAGCTGGCCTTCAAAGAAAAGAGATGTGATCAAGATAATTTATCTTCAAACATGGGCAGGTAGAAGGCATGTAGCAGAAAGGCTTTCCTCTGGCTTTTGGAAAACCTGCATCCAGACTCTAGGAGAGGCCATGCATGAAATCTCTTGTCTTTGGCTGCAGCTGACTTTGCAATTTATAACTCAGTATGGCCCTTGGGAGGGGGGTAGCTGGAACTCTGAGCATTTGCCATCACTGTGAAATCAGTAGCACCGTGTTGTTGCCTTACCTGGCACTGTATTAGCAGGGGTGAAGTCTCTTTTCTCCTGTCCTCTCCCTTTTCCGTCTTTTCATCCTGGTCTTTTGCCAGCGGAGATTGAACCTGTGCAGACTGACCCCTGGCCTCGCCTCGCAGCTTGTTCAGGTTGCCTTCCAAGAGGCGCCGCTGGATCACACTATGAGGCTGCTGTCTCCATCACAAAGAAAGAGAAATCCCAGCTAAGTATGGAGCTAAGGACAAGGACATTTGCTAGCTCAGGGATGCAGGTTGCAGATGCTTGAGCCAACTGATCATCCTGATGAGAGACATGCTTATCCAAAAAAAATTCCTCTAAATCCCAATATTCTTTTCTGTAGCCACTAATTTGATGTTAAAGTGTTGGGATGTCTGTGACAGGCAGATCTCTGGAAGGCAATTACTGGAGGAGAAGACCATGCCTGATGCATGCTCTCCCCACATAAATCTGTTCCTTCAGCTAAACATGCACTGGAGAGTCTCATCCCTGTTCAGCGCACTGAAATATGCTGCCTGCTGGGTGTGTGCTGACGTCCCACTTGGCACATTCCCACCTTCTAATGTGGGAGGGCACAAGGAATGCAGCATGTGTGTGATGTACATGTGGGCAAGAAGGCAGGACTGCAGGTATTTTAGGTGTACAAGCAATTATTCATAGTGAAGCAGGAAGCTCCCCCTGAGGAGGAAATTAAAATGAGCTTTAAATGTTCCTTGGAGTCCCTGCCATCAGATGCTCTAGATATTGCCCAGTATTGATCCATCCAGTCCCTGCACAGCTACTGAATCAACAATGGGCAACACCAATAAAACAGGTGCCTGTTGGAGATAGCTTTGTCCTTTCTCCACGTACTCAGCCCCATGACCCTTCTGTAAGAGAATGGCTGCTTTGAGCTTGCCATGGCATTCCCAGTAACAACTGCCTATTTGGAGAAAGGCAAGCAATCTAAAGGGGTTAATACGCTACAGCCTAAACTGTTGTTTTTATCTTTCTAAAAAGCCAGTAAACTAAAAGTCATCTCCTAGATGGTGCAGCAGTTTGATGCAGGATCTTGTCAATGGGCAGGCTGGACACCTGAATTGGACCAGACCTGCCAATGAGCTGGGCTGCAGTGGGCACACAGGTTACTTGTGTTTTGGACCAGCTTCATGTGTGGCCAGAGAGCTGAGGCCAGGAAGTGTGCCAACTGCAATTTGAAGCACCCTGACTTGTCAGATTTGCCCAATGGCTGGCACAGAACAGCTGTCACTGGCTCCTTGGTCACACTCAGCATTGCTCTTTGCAAGGTGCCAAGTCCCTCGTGCCTCTGTTTCCCTGCCATTCAAGGGGTGAGAGACACATCATTCACATGCTGCATGAGAAACACTGCAGCAGTTGAAAAAGTGGGGTAAAAATATTCCTCTGTTGCTGGTCTCTTCTCAGCCTACTGTACCGGCCCACAGCACAGCTGGCTGTTGTACTTAGCTCCCTAAATACTCTGAGCACAGTGCCAGTTTGGCTGCCAGCTAACATCTAGGCCATGGGAAAAGGGCAGGGAACAAACAGCAGGTCTCCAAATTCCCATCCTCCCTCCTGCCCCTCACCATCTGGCATGCAAAGGACCTTTCCCTCTCTCCGCAACCTTTTCCATAGAACGAGCAAGCCCTTTGCAGCTGCCACCTCTGTCCCCTTCTTGTCACTCAGGCTGGGAAGAGGCCATGTGCTGGTGGGGATTAGTTGAGCTTTGGGATTTTGGAGGCATCTGATTCAAGAGCAGACTCCTAGGGCCCTGCCTATCTTCTCTCTCACCAGCGAGATGGAGAAGTAGAGACTGTTGTTCCTCTTGGACTGGTCAGAAACAAAGAGATTTAGAGGATGGTGAGGGAGAGTGTTGTGGCCAGGAGCTGGAAAGGATGCCCTCTTAGGGCACTTAGAGAGATCAAAGAAGATTCCCAGTGCAACTTAGGGAAGGTTCAGGTTCTCCAATGTGAAATCTCTGAGCCTTGCTGTAATTAGTGACATTGTAGGAGCTGGGGATCTTGATTTTTGGGAAGCAAGAAGCCAGATCTTCAGACCTTCTTGGTACTTCCAGAATATTTTAGTTCATATAGCTACTTACTTTGTATTTTGCCATTAAATAAAAACCAAAACTTATCATGCTTTTTGTTGCAAAGCTGGAAATACGAGGTCTCCACAGAAATATATTATTACTCATTATTGGTGACATGATGGGCCCATCAAATCCCAGGCACAGCTGGATGTATTGCATAAACTGAGTGCACACCCACAATACACAGAAAGGAGTGGCAAAAAGTAACAGCCCGTGACTGTAAAAGAAAGCAGCTATTTTATTTTAAATTGCTCTAATTGCCTTGCTCTAATTTTAGGACATGGAGCTGCCACAGCTGGAGTCTCTGGCACTGTCAATGGAGACCTGTTTTGGGGAATTAATTAAACTTTCCTCCCAGTATAAGTGCTACAGGAGTTGGGGGTGTTTTACTCTCTCTCCAAGATCAAACTCTCCAGCACTTCCTACTGCTGCTTCATTTTCAGTACATTCCTTTTTTGTATTCCTGGCCCCCAGGAGGGAGCCAGATCAATTTAGGAAAAAGACATGGGGTTTTCATAGCGCTGGAGAAGTGCCTAGAGAAATAAGCCAAAAGCATATTTTGGACTCTGATTTGCAGCCCCCAAAACATTGCAGCAATATCACAGTGTCCCACTGAGTTGCAGGAACTGCTGAATCCCGCTTAGAAATCTAAAATCTGGTTCTTCTCATGCTTCAAGTTAAAGTAGAAATGGAGGTACCATGCTGACCCCAGGTATGGCACTATGTGTGCAAATTTTGCACAGGGGCCACACTTTATTTTGTGCCCTCTAACACCAGAACAAAGTGTCCATGTCGGAAAAAAACATGTTACGCTTTATTCACTGCTCCCTAGGTCCATGGTAAAAATGTTTCAGCTGTTCTGTTATGGACCAAACATGAAGTTTGTAGTGGGTTGCAGCGACTGAATGCTGTTGGCACACAAGTAATTCTCCTGTCTGGAATGGTTAATTCCACCAGGAAAGCTGCCTGTGGCAAATGATTTGGACAAGGACTGTCTCACTCAAGGAACCCCTTGGGGCTTCAGGCCGCTTTGAGGCACGGTCTGACAGGAGTCAATCGCAAAGCAAAGCAGGTGGACGTGCTCCTGCCTGCCTTTGTGGCTGGGGTCAGCAACCACGCACTGAAAGGCTCAGAAGTGGCTCCTCTCCATACCCTGCCCAGAGACATTCACGGCTGTGCTCCCGAAGGGATGTTTGAGCTGCAGTGCACTGCTCTGCCTGTGCTGCCAGCCCGAATGGAGCTCCTTGGGCTCCAGTGTGGCCAGAGCTCCTTCCCCGCCGAGGAGAGTCCCCGCTCCTCGCTGAGGCAGCGCTGATGCGGACGCCCTCTCGCACTTCAGCCGCGGCCGTGCGCAGCGCCGGAGAGACGCGGCACCACCGGCCCTGCCGACAGCCGTGTGCGCGCTGCTGCGGAACGCCAGGCCACAGCTCAGGGGGGCTTGGAGGAGCCACCCTTGACCCTGCCGAGCCAGAGACGCCTGGCAGCTGCTGAGAGAGCTGCGGGGAGGGTGGCTGGAGTGGCAGGACGTGCCAGCTCGGGAATGTGCACTGCCCCCTCGTCTGTGCCGGCAGAGCCGCTGCGCCCCAAGGTTTCAGCAAGGAGGATGGCTCGCATTCAGTGCCAGGGACCGGCCGGTCCCACACACGTGTGGCCCTGTGCCACCGCGTGCCTCGGGAGCTGGGAAATGACTGGAGGAACACACACGAGAGCATCTGTGGTGTTGCCGGGATTATCTGAGGATACAGAGGGAAGCACACACTGCAGGGAGGGGCAAGATCTTTTATGACACCACTGCCACAGAAGGAACAAGTGGTTGTGCCCCATCACAACCAGACCCGAGCCCTCTTTTGGGAAAATGGTTTAGACCTCCACATCCTTGAGCAGGTTAACCCTACAGTGGAGAGAAGTTGGACGGCAAAACTCCCAGAGCAAGGAGAATATGTGTGCAGTTGAGCCAGCAATATGTTCTGTGGGAGTCTGCTTCCAGCCTTGGGGAAGCCCTTCCAGACCACAGACTGCCAAGGCTCCTGGAACACACCTCCCTCCCTGGTGCTTCCTGCTCCACGTCACCACAAGGAGATGCCCACAGGCCTCGCTCCTGTGCCTCCTCCCCAAAGGAGTCATCCACGGGTGCCAGGCACTGCATCTGCCTGCGTGCCTGGTTTGCAGTCCTGCCCTTTGTTTACCCCTCCATAAGTCCAGAGAGTGGGGGGAGAGAGCAAAATACAAAAAGGTGACAAGGTCAAACATAAATGTCTCAGAGTTTCATGAATTGTACTTCCTTCCCTGCTGAGTCCTGTTCTGCCTTTGAACTGGATCTTGCAGGAATACATAGGGGCTTTCAGAGATGTCCTGCATGGAAACATACATGTCACATGAACATATATAGGTTCTGGGTGAATGGAAATTTAGATTCTGGAGAGTCCTTCCAGTCCATGTCTGCCTGAGGAGTTTGGTTCCTATGGGGAAGCCCGAGAAGATGGATGCAAGCAAATGAGTGATTAATTATTTCCCCTCACCCTGACCTACTCCTAGATGATCCTGAAGGGAAGTTTCATTTTTGCTGAACCTATCACCCTTTCACAAAGCCTGAGAGCAGCTTCCAACTGGGATGATGGCTATTGGGAAGACTCCCTCCCAAACGGGGTCCCACTGGACTCACCAGATCCTTGGAGGTGCCAAGCCTTGTCAAGCCATCCAGGGGCAGCAGATCAGCAGAGTCCTTGTGCACAAACTGGGTGGCCTGTTTGAGGCGCCTCTTCTGTTGCAGAATAGCTTTGTTCCTCAGCTCCATCTCACACTCCTGTCGCTCCAGGTCAGGAGTACCGTCGCTCTGCTTTTCCTCCTGGTCTCCTTGCCTCAGTGGCAGGGGGCAGCTCTTCCTTGTGCTCATGGTGAGGCTTCGGACAGAACAGGTCCTTCTTGGTATACTGGGGTGTTCCCTGAACTCGTCTCCTGGTGTTTGCCCTCTGGAAGCTGACTCAGTCTCTGATCTCCTTTCCCTTCCCCACGGCTCTCCTTCTCTTCCTTTCTCTGCCTTTCCTCCTACTCTCTTAGTTATAACTTATGCATCTCTGAAGAGTCTCCGTGCCTGTTTCTCCCTCTGTCCTCTCCACTCCTCCGTGTCCCTCTGCTCCCGCAGAGGGAGGGTCTCTTCCTCTCCCTTACTTCTCCTGCCCTGACTGCAGCTTTGCCTCCTGCAGTCCGTGGGTCCCTGTCGTAATAGAAAAAGCCCCGCGTCAGAAACCGCTTTCCAAAAATCACGGCAGAGCCAGCAGGATGCTCCGGCTGGAAAAATCCAGCAGCAGAAGGATGGCCCCGCTGCTAGGGGCTGGACTTACCTCGGCGGGCTGCGCGCACGCACCGCGCGTGTCTGTGTTTGTGTGTGCCGCCCTGTCCCCGGCTCCATGGGGACACGCTAAATGTCCGGCGGCAGTCTGCGCGCTCCGCTGCCTCTGCCAGGGAGCTCTGACGCATCTCCGTGTCTCTGTAAATACTGGCAGCGAGTCGGGTCAGCCTCGGAGATGATGCGGTGCCTTGGCAAATGGGAGAGAGCATCCTCCTAAAGGCTCCTGGCAGGCATGCCCAGTCTCATTTCTGCAGAGTGACATGCCTTGGGAACAGGCTGCACTGAAGGATTTTCCTGTGTAGCTTGAATGAAAAGCTGAAGGTCTGGTTTCTGCTTCTAGCCAAGGTGAATGTACTGGGGCCGACTCTGCCCTCGTTTTCACCCCACTCTATCGCGAGCAATCCCCTCCGACGCTGCAGAAGCCTAAAATCACTGGCTTGTTGATACCAGCGGACTTGGCTCTCTGTTTACACCAAAAGAGTGCTGATGCTGCTGCAGTATGTCTGGATCCGAGCAGACATCCCTTCTCTCAGGGGAGACAGGACATGGTAGAGCTCCCTTCTTCAACTTTCTGTCTCCAGATTGTCCTGCTTGAAACTATAAATTTTAACTTAACTCATGCTGTCTCATTTTGATCCCTTTTCTCTGGTTAATGCACTGCCCTGTTAAACACCAGTTCTGTTATCATGTACAGAGGAGGAACCAAAATTTTAGTCAGCTGTGAAGCTAAGGACAGTACTACATTTCCAGGAAAGCCAGCAAGGGGTGAAACAGCTTTCACGTGCAACACAGAAGGAACAGCTGCAACTGACTGTGAAAGTTACAGCTTTCATAATTTCAAAGTTTCTGTTGCTCCTTTTATTTTGCTTTCTATCTTAGTAGTATTTAACATTCCAGTATTACTGATACCAATTACTTATGTGTCCTAGATTGTGTATAAAAAAGTAAGTATGCAATATTAGGCAGTAAATCCAATACAAGGTATTATAGTTTCCACAGCACGAAATCACAGCACTAGTTTTGTCAGGAATGGGAGTAGAAATACTTCCTAACTGCTTTTACACTCCAAGGCAAAATTTCAATACCAAAATGCAGGCAGAGTCCCATCAAGATCTCAGCAGAGGTGTTTTGAACTGTCCTTAATCTATCCGTGAGTCAAATTAAGAAGAGAATTTAAGTCACGGATATTCCCAGGGAAGCTGTGTTCCCACAGTCTTGTTTTCTTGCCTGTAGGTTGCTATGACTTCTGATTTACATGCACTTTTGACTTCTTGTGGCCCCTCTGAGTCTTGCCATCAAGTCCTTTAACCATCCACATAAAGCAGTACTGAATCATGCACCTCTACTCTCACAAAGGGCCAAGAGGTGTCTCCCCTCCTTCTGGCTGTGAATACCTCAGCAAGCCAGCCATGACGAGGCAGATGATGGTAACAAGGGCACTGCCAATTTTCTTACAGCCTCAGATTGGAGTCTGAGACCGTAAGGTGCTACAGAACATCTTAGGACCAGATCATTTCCTGCCTTGAAGCCTATGGGCAAAGTTACACCATTTCTGATGAGATCACTTCCCACCCTCAATGTATTTGTGGGCATGAAGAGGAGGGCGCACTCCTAGTTCCCAGTCCTGGCGCCTCCTTGCAGCTAGCCAACCTTTATTAGCTTATTTTGCACAACATTTTGGCAAAGCCTAATCAAAATTAGTTTGCCTTGCAGCTGGGCTGGAGCCATTGCTTGAGCAATTCTGCTTTTGGGTCTCACTGGTTAGTCCTGGTCCCTACTTCATCAAGTATTTCTCTCTTTGTGCCTCAAAGGGGAGAAATCTTCAAGTCTTTTTTAAATTTTCTCCCCTCCTTCACCCTTTCTGCTTCTACATGCAGGTCACTTAACTCTTTTTATCCTATGATGCGTTAGATCCTCGATCTGGCAAAAAAACCCAGCATTTTTATGGGGCTGAAGTCAGCTAAGGCACTATCTTCTCCCTTCAGTGGCACGCTAGGTTCCAGGTCACTGGTTTTTTTCCTATTCAGGTATCATTTTTTTCATCCTGTTCTCCTGTTCTTCTTAAACAGAGCCCATTTACTAAGTAGGTTAGGTGATTTCTGGTTTTAGTTTTTTTGTTTGTTTGTTTGTATTTTTAATTTTTTTTTTTGGTGTTTGTTGTTGTTTTTGTTGTTTTTAATTATTTTTTTTTTCAGAATGGACACTCCTGAAGGTTTTCTAATGAGAAATCAGACTACAGTGCAGTAAATTTAAGGGGGTCTTGCAGTAGTTATACCTTTCCTGATCATCTTTTGTAGGCCCTGAATGTCCCGGTTTGGACAGGTATTTCCCAAGAAAGGCGGGAGCCTCCCTTGGAATGAGAAATGTGAACCCCCCTTCCCTCCGAATTAATAATATTTT
>VZRX01015985.1:29036-51536 GCA_013398075.1 Notiomystis cincta | reverse complement strand
CCTCATATAAATACTTAGTAAAGATCTGTTATTCCTATTCCCTATCTTTGCCTGAGAACCCCTTAATTTCAAAATACTACTAATTCAGAGGGAAGGGGGGTTTACATTTCTCATTCCAAGGGAGGCTCCCGCCTTTCTTGGTAAACAACTGTCCAAACCGCGACAATAGGAAATAACAGGGGAACAAAGTAAAGGGAGATTAGGACAGAGCTAAGAGGAGGTTCCCAGGCTCGCTCCTATTGTACTGAGGAGTTTGTTCATGTCCTCTGATACCTTGAGTAGCAAATGCCATTCAGGACCTGCCTAGGTGTTCTCATGATAAGATTCCCTCAAGAGAGGCTATCTCTAGCACAAAGTTAGAGAAGTTCTATCATCTTGTTCCACTCAAAGTCTACAGCATCTGATAAAGGAAGTTCCGTAGCTGATGGGCCTGTCTCCCAACTTAGCAGGAGTTAATAATGCTCTCTCTTCCCATGGATGTGGGAATTAGGCAAAAGCAGTTGTCTTAGATTATATGAATAAACCTCAGAAGAGTAGAGTGCTTTCTGTAATATCAGAACAAGTCAAATTCAGTCCTCAAGGCCAATTCACTTCAGTTCAGGTATGAGCTGAGACCAACTAATGTCTGTTCCTAAATTTTCATCCTCAAGACCAGGAAAGCTGATATCTAGAAGGATTTTGCTGAGACTGTCATTCATGGTGTCCAGGATAAGGCCCTCCATGAGTGACCGGTTTTCAGTAAAGCCAGAGGCTGTTAGTTCAACAGAGGATTGCTTGGAAGTGTCACGAATAAACGCTGGAGAGCTTGTGAGGGGCACATGGATCATGTCACTGGATTCTGTGTTGAGCAGTTCCCGAGGAGAATCAAAGAGAGGATTTTTAAGGGGTGTGCTGTTAAAACCCAGCAAGTCCTGGTTGCCCCGGAGGGGAGTGAATGGCAACTGAAGGGTTTTCACTGGACTGAAGTCCAACTCATGGCTTCCCTTGGCTAAGGAAGCAGACTTCCAGGGGTCAAGGCCCTCTAATGAAGGGGTAGTAGTGGCTGAGACTTTGCTGGGAGTGGAAGAAACTGGCAATTTGCTGAACATGTCCTTGACTGGTGTTTTAAAGGCCCCCTCTTCTCCCTGTGAACAGCTGAGCTGCGACACATTCTCAAGGGGCTGGTTTTCCTGGGGTAAGGGATGGTCTGCCTCTAACCCGAATGGGTCAAAGGCGCTGCTTTCTGGTAAAACAAGAACAGGCTCTTCTGAACAAGGCAGTGCTAGGCGTTGTTTCCTTCTGGATCTGCCTATTTCCCGCCTTTCCCTCCTCTTTATAACTAAACAGTCAGAAACTGACTTAGGAGACTTCAGTGTGAACTGTTTCCTCTCCTTTGTGGATGAGTCTGGGAGGAACAACCTTGGCTCTTCCTTGACTGTTACAGTTGAGGCAAATGGGGACAGCCAGTGACCCAGCTGAGCGTCTTCTTCCTCCTTTACACAGGCACCCTCAGGGAAAGAAGACAACTCCTCACCAGGCTGGGAGCTGTTCTCCTGTACCGAATGGGTTGGGGAAAATAAACCTTCATCACATCGACCTTCCTCCTTGACAGCAGCCATGGGTAAAGAGGGTGACTCTTCTGCAGACAGTGACACCTACAATGAAACACAGGTGACATGCAGTCAGTAAGCAAGGATCCAACCTACCCAAAAATCCAAATAACAGTGTAAAGAAAAGAAAGACTGGCATTTTAAGGTCAGCAGAAAATATAAGAGGAAGATATTCAGGAATCAGTAATTATAACAGACTGAGATTGATCTCTGTGAAGTTGATAGAAAGAAGCCTAAAAATCATGTTGGGAAGCATTCTAGCTAAGTGACTGAAAGTCATACCCATCAGAGCACTCCTGCTCTAAAGAACTTCTAGGAGTACAGGTAGAAGGACAACTGAATATTTCTGGAAAAAATATAATCCCTTTGATTTCTTCTGACATTGTCTAAGTGGGAATAACAAAATTAATGAGGACAGCTTCCCCAGAAACCAAGGAAAAGGAAGAGAAAAAAAATGAGGTTATCAAAAAAAAGAGCAAGGAGAAAGAAAAATCATAGCTGGAGAGACCATAAAGCAGCAGGCATACAAAGGAAAATAGGATTATGGTTAGACAGGATGGGAAAAGCTAAAGCTGTACAATGTCTAAGTATACAAGAACAGTCAGTGAGATGTCAAGAAAAAGATTTGTTTAACAACTGTTTTTCTTGAGTCCGGAATAACTGAACTTCACAGGATTAGTGAACAGCAGATATGGAAATGCTCTGGGAAGAGAGTATATGAAATATATACTCTTTCAGAAGTTCCTTATTGTTACTTGTCTATAGAGCTATCAAAAATATGAATGTTTTAGGGTCAGAACAAAGCCATTCTTCCTGTTCTTTCTTCACATCCAAGCAGTACAGAAAAATTGCCTCGACCAATCCATGAGCCCCCTCCTCTAGCAAGTTATAGAAACATTCTTAGAGCAAATAAACTAGCAGATAGTAGTCAGCCTAGAGATAGGATACAGGATAGCAAGTATTATAAGATTATTACTGGCTAGTTCCTTATTATGAGCTTGGAGTTTTAGAGCAACTAGTAAAGGTGCACAAAGGAATCATATGAAGAAAAAGTCTATCAAAAGCAAGAGGAAAAAAACATAAACCTCTTAAAAAAAATAAATCCCCAGACCCTTCCTAGCCCCCTCCTGAAGAAGAAAAAAGAAGAAAAAAAAAAAAAAAAAAAAAAAAAAAAAAAAAAAAAAAAAAAAAAGAAAAAAAAAAGAAAGAAAAAAAAAAAAAAAAGAGAACCACTAACCCCCTCAAAACTCCTCAGAAAACAAGAAACCAACCTTTGGAGCAATGTGCACACGCTTATTGCTCTGCAAAGTCTCTGAGCTGTTAAGAGATGCTCCCTGTGCCATGGACAGAGGAACCTTCATAGAAGGCTGCAAGACAAGAGGCTGACTCAAAGGAAACTGGATCGGAACCAGGTAGGAGTTGACGCGAGGAAGCAAAGGCTTCATCTTTCGGCCTGGAAGGGAAAAGAAGGGACTCACTCTTGCCTGTTAAACACTGCTAACTCCTGAAACCCAGGCACCTTATAGAAAGTCCTTCTAGACACCCCAAAATAAACATTTTATCAGATCAATTGCCTTCTCTGCTAATTTTAAGGATATAAATACCAAGCCAGAAGCCTCATGAACAAGAAAATAATCTTTCATGCAGATCCTAACCCTCAAGTTGGGGCTCTCACTACATTTGAGTGCCCATCATATCCTCTCAGACACAATACTGCTTTCCCTTTCAAACCTGACAGTAAGGAGCATAAAAGCTGGCAAAACAGGATAACACACTCCACTTGTATTCCTAAAGAAATCTGGGAGAGTGCCCCAGGTTTACTGGATTGATTCTCTTTGGCCTAGACTGATGTAGACACTTACGTGAACTCTGGGGTTCAGTTTTGCTTCCCACGCTCTTCAGGGGGTCTGGAAGACGACTCTTCTGTTGCTGCAGTCATTGTGAAATAATCAAGAGGAGAAGGAGAAAAGAAATATTAAAATAAAAGAATCCACATCTATTCTGCTGCCTCACTGAGAGCTGTGCTGCACTAACGCAGGGAGAGCAGTTGTCAGCACCTAGCACTCAGGCTGGCTCTAGGTCTGTGCCACTTGCTGGTTTGCAGCCATGCTATGCCAAGGCCAGTTGCCCACCAAAAGCTATGTAGGAAAAGAGATGACATGACAGATACGCTCCAGCTGCAGACTCTACTGTAGAAATGACCTGGGTTTGGCACCCTCAGAAACAATGAATAGGATGGCTTTATTGTATATTGGATGTCTATACAAACCATAGACCAGACAGGTGTTCAAATGGAATAGCAGAGGCAACAGTGGGATCAGAATTCTGAGCAGATGGAAAGAAGGCCAAGGTTGTAGCTGTGACAGAAAAGTGTTCGGATGCTTGCAAATCCATCACCGTTAAAACTGCTGAATGCAAGAGCGACAGCAAACAGGTTCATCCTTCCAAGAGTCACAATGCGGTGGGTTCCAAAATGAAAATGAGCACAGAGAGATCCTATTCTCTCTGGATCTGAGCCCCAAAACAGATTGGAGCTGTTGTCATGGAGATGATTTTACCAGAAATCTGTTTGGGCTTGTTCTCTGAAGCCTATTGGTGTCCATTGCAGCCTACTTCAGCAGTAGACTTCGAGTTGCTCAAAGCTGTCCAGCTCTACCAGCTAGAGAGAGACTGTACCATCTCAAAGCAGTCAACTTTTGGCTAAACCCCTCTCCCCACAAAGAGTGTGTGTGGAGCTGTGTGAGTAGATGCAGCAGTGACCCAGACCCCCTCCCCAAGCCTCTTGTCCTTTCCTTCAGTGACTGTCAAGAAGGGAATGGAAGATCAAGCCCCGAGCCAGATGGCATTTCTTACTGATTCAGAATACTCAGGCGATGTTGGTGACCCCAAGTCCAGCGGCTGGTGGCAGAAGGCATTGAGAGGGAAAAAAATTAAGATTAAGTTATCAAACAAAGAGGGGGACAGATGGGACATTTTAAACTTGCACAATCTGAATAAACAAAAGTTAATTCTACCCACCCACTGCAGAAAACACAAGAGTCTAAACATACCTATACTAGACTCACAAGCTCTATTTCCCTGACAAAATGGTACTTCCTAAAATACCTACTTGGGCTTGGACAATTCCACCCTATGACTGACTTATCAAACAGCATAGGAACACCTGGTTGGCCACAGTGGAAAGCTTCTCGTTAGGAATTTGAATCAGGCCCGTGGAAAGAAGTTGAACAACCTGTCTATTATATTTGACACAGCACGTTAAGAATAAACACATCCCACAGAAGATCCAGGTCAAAAGCACAGCCACAGCACCTTTTCTTTCAAATGCAGAGCTTGTCTATTTGTCAAGTGAAGTGAGTGAATCCAGCTTCTACAAAAAGGCTGATGTCAAAGCAGCTTGACCTTACTGTTAAAATAAGGTGCATCAGACTAGTGTAGCATTTAGAAGCTGGATAGCCTGTCCCATTTTCTTTGCACAAGGCAACTCACCTTAAATACCTGGTCCAATGTTAGGCAACGGTTTGCATCAGGGTGAATAGTCCAGAAGGAGATTTTACCATTGGCAGACATCTCGCGGACAAACATATTGTGAAGGGACAGGTTGTGCCGAATGGAGTTCTGGGGAGAAAGGAGAGAGGAGGAGGTTGAAAAGCAGTAGTTTTGTTATCAGTACAGCAAGGCCCACCTCGAACATGGCTGCCCTAGCAGAGGGATCACATTCCAAAGGGCAGACAACACCAAACTTTCATATTCACAGCGTACCCAGCCAACCCTGTTGTCAGTCTCTTACTCTATTTACTCTTGAGATCCCTATTCTCACTCCAGTGATCAAACATCCCATCATCTTCTTTAAGTAGGATGAGACAAGGGATACAAGTGGTACAATTAACATCTGGAGTGAGAGTACATTTGGGGTGCAATGTTTAAATGAGCAATGTTCCATCTTGCTTTGCAGGCTGGGGAAAAACTTTTCATTTTGATCCAGAAGGCACGTAACATCACCCACAGCAACTTGAGGGCCTGCTTGTTACCTTCCAACCTGGCTTAGCTACATGTTTAAAATAAGGGAAATGATCCTCAATCCAGGTATAGATGTCCTTCAGGGTCATGCGCTTCTTCTCTGTGCTGTTGATGGCAAACTGGATCATAGCCATGTAGGAGTAAGGAGGTCGTTCTGACACTGAATCCTGCCATGAGGACACAGCAGCAGTAGGAATAGCAGCAGTTTCTTCTTCAGTCTGAAAGACAGAAGGGTGATGTATGAATGGTCATGAAGCTGACAAGAAAGCCCATGGAACATCTCTGGATCCTCCAGGTTCTGCTGTTCAAATCAGTAAAGGTCAAACTCAGGTTACTTAGAGTGATGCCTAATTCTTGCAAGTCTTCTGATCCACATAGATTACTTCCTTATCAAAAGTTTTAGCACACACTATTCTCCTACTTACCTTGACTCTTTCCCGCAGAGGCCTCTGATTCTCTTTCTCTGTGTCTTCCTTCACAGAAGAGGGATTTAGCCCATCAGATCTCATCTTCCCCAGCCACTGGATGTTAGTGAGACTGTTGTCCAACACAGAGCTCATTGTCTCACCACTGCCTGTTGGAAAAACAAGCCCACATAATAATCACGGAATCATTTAGGTTAAAAGACCTCCAAGATCTTCAAGTCCAACCTGTGACCAAACACCACCTTGTCAACTAGACTATGACACTGAGTGCAGTATCCACCTGTTTCTTGAACACCTCTAAGGAGGATGATTCTACCACCTTCCTGGACAGTCTGTTCCAATGCTTGACATCTTTTTAGGGAATAAATTCTTCATGATGTTGTTGAAGTTTCAAGCTGCCCCCTATTATTAGAGAATTTTCCCCCCATAAAAATACTCCTAAGAAATGCTAACAATGATACTTAAGGGGAACAACAGAAGTGGCTAAGCCCAGAGGGCATCTGGGTCTCACTTCTCTGTCAGAGGGTTTCTCGGAAAGGGGCTGAGATACCGCGAGGGTTGGGGCTGGTAAGAGCCGGGACAAGGGCAGCTGTGGGCTCTCTTTCTCTCGGCTTTCGGAGGAGGACGCGAGCAGCTGCTGCCGGGGGAAGGGAACTCGCTGTTACCACCATGGTCCAGCCCAGCCTGTTTCTTCTGCCGCAGCCGCTGAGGTTGGTGCCCTGTTAATATCTCGCTGAGAGAGGAACTCTTTTTCACCTGGGGACCCCGAGATCCTGAACCCGGCTCTGCCAGCCCAAACTGGCCCATGCCAGCGTTGCTGCCACCTTGGCCCCCACCGCTTCTTTGGCACCGCTCTGAGTTCCAGCTGCACCAGCCCCGCACCCCCACCCCTCCTGCTGAGGCGTCCCGGATTCTCAGCTACAGCCACGGAGCTTCCAGCACATCTCAGCCACCACCCCAGGATCGCTGCGGCCGAGCCGCCATTGGCCTCTGCTCCCCGAGCTGCCCCACAGCGCCCCCTGCAGCCGCGGGGGAACCATCGCACCTGCCCTGCCCAGCGGAGCCACAGCGCCCCTGCCGGCCGGGACCGGAACTGCACCGAGGGGAAGGTGCCTGACACCTGAGAGCAGGCTCTGAGTGGGTTCTCTGGGTCTGGTTTGGTGTCACCGGTACAGGTGTTGCCTGTTTACCTCGTATAAATACTTAGTAAAGATCTGTTATTCCTATTCCCTATCTTTGCCTGAGAACCTCTTAATTTAAAAAAAAATACTAATAATTTGGAGGGAAGGGGGTTTACATTTTTTCATCCCAAGAGAGGCTCCTGCCTTTGTTGGCAGACAGCTGTCTCAAACCACGACAGATGTCCAAACTGAACCTTTCTTGGTACAGCTGGAGGCTATGCCCTCTTGTCCTGTCATTTGTTGCCTAGGAGAAGAAGCCAACCCCCACTGCTCTACAGCCTCCTCTCACAAAGTTGTAGAGTGATAAGGTCTCTCTGAGCCTCCTTTTCTCCAGATCGAGCATCTGCAGCTCTTCCTCATCAGACCTGTGCTCCAGACCCTTCACCAGCTCCATTGTCCTTCTCTGGACTCACTCTAGCACCTTAATGTCTTTCCTGAGTGGCCCCAAACTGGACACAGCACTCAAGGTGTGGCCTCACCAGTGCTGAGTATAGGCAGACAATCCCTGCCCTGGTCCTGCTGGCCACACCATTGCTGATAGAGGCCTAGGATGCCATTGGCCTTCTTGGCCATCTGGGCACACACGCTGGTTTGTGTTTGGCTGCTGTTGACCAGTACCCCCAGGTCCTTTCTTGCTGGGCAGTTTTCCAGACACTTTTCCCCTAGCTTGCAGCACTGCCTGGGGTTGTTGCAATGCAAGAGCAGGACCCGGCACCTGGTCTTACTGCACTTCACGCAATTGGCCTTGACCTATCAATCCAGCTGTCCAGATCCCTCCTGCCCTCCAGCAGATCAACATTCCACCCAGCTTGGTGTCATCTGTGAATTTACTGAGGGTGCCCCTGATCCCCTCATTCAGAATATTGATATAGGTATTAAACAGGACTGGCCCCAACCCTGAATCCTGGGGAAGCCCACTAGTGACCAGTCACCAACTGGATGTAGCACCATTCAGCACCACTCTGGGCCCAGCCATCCAGCCAGTTGTAACCCATTGAAGAGTACACCTGTCCAAGCTGTGGGCTGCCAGCTTTTCCAGGAGTATGCTGTGGGAGAGTATCAAAGGCTTTACTGAAGTCCAGGTAGGCTACAGCCACAGCCTTCCCTTTGTCATAACTCTGCTTTCTCACAAGTTACCCCTTCATTTCAGCTATCAAAAGCAAGGCACCAGTCACACTTCTAAAGGATGGTATTGCAACGCTAATATTGTGGAAGGAATTTACCTTGAATTCCTGATTTCATGTGTAGTTTCCCAGTTTCTGAAAAGAGCTGCAACCTTAAAAACAAATACTGAAACCAGACTATTGCTGTCAACCAAAACAGGACAATGTTGATTTAGTACTTCAAAAAGATTTAGCACAAAACCTAAGTCAGAAGCTCAGATATCTTCCACCAAAAAATATATCCACTATAATACTTCAGATTTCACTATATATGCAAAGCTATGTAGATTATTAGAATCAAATCCATAGCTGTTTTGTAATTAATAAAATATTAGTAATTACTGCATACCAAGATGCAAGTGCTGCACTCATTGGCCCATTTCCCATCTCTTTATCTGTCAGGACAAAAAAACAACAACAACAACAACAACAACAACAACAAAAACACAAACAAAAAATCAGGTAAAAGCTACATACTCTTGTTCTCCTGTTCCTGTCCAACCACAGGATCAACTCCTGAATGCCAGAGTGTTGTACTGCCTGCAAGACCAGGCGTATGGGCAACATTCTTCTCTCTTTCTTGACCATCTGCAGCTTTGGTGGCTGCACTGGCTTTCTTCCCTGAGGGGAGATGCTGCAATGGTGCCGGACCTGCTGAATGGGATGTGCCCCCACTGCTAATGAGAATGAACTTGTTGGGTCCATTGTTGCCACACTCTTTTCCTTTTGCTGTCAATGCCTCTATGATGCTCTGGATATCAGCATTTGTAGGGATGGCCACCACCTGTGTGTTTGGCATCGTAGGATGGTCAATTATTTTTATTCCCGCTGGGAATTTCTGCAGGCCACAGTCTCTTTTGTCTCTGGATTGTCTGTTGTATTGGTCTTCCTGCCTATGCTCCTGCTTAGGAGGCATTTCATCCTGACCTCTGTTCTCATCTCTTGCTGAAGTACTGGATTCATCCTTCTGTGGGAGGGTCAGTTTCCGTCTTTTGAGAATTAAGGGCCTGCAAGGGCTGGGCCTCATTATTGATCTATACTGTCACTCTCCATTGAAAGGGAGAGGAACAAATCCTGCAAAACAAAAGGTACAACATAAAGGGTGCAGCAAATCATCTCAAGACCTCCCACAGAGCACACATTCTCAGCAATTACTACAAAGTTAGAAACACAAAAGGAAAATAAAGTTGAAAGCATTTAATAAGGCTGACAAGACTACTGAAAAATGGTCCTGCACCTCCTTCATCCACACCTTGTGTAAGCAAGATGGGAGAGAGATCTGCAGAGTAGGTAACTTGCATCATAAAGTACATAATAGTGAGCAAAGTGTGTATGTACTTTACAGAAAGACTTAGATATAATGTGACTTGATCAGCATCAACCAGTAAACTGGAGGGGAGAGAAGGTAGGACATAAAAATATCAGTGCTGATTCTTATAGCTGATTGCTATAAGTAGCAGATTACACAACCTTCGTGAAAAGGGAGTTTACAGGTGATTTAAGATCTGGGAAGCAGAGATTATCCTGAACACTACAAAGGCACACAATAAAATGCAGTAGAAGTGCTTTAAAACAGATATAAGTAAGTGTGCTGGTCATTCCTTCTGTAGATTTGTCAAGAACTAGGTAAATTCATCATTGGGCAGCATACAATTTAAATGTCAAACTTTTGGACAAGAAGTTATTTAGACTATAAAGCTGGAAGCAGAGGAAACAAAATTCAGAGATACTGATTCCAGAGTAAGATGCTGTGAGAATACTGCTAATAATGCCATTAGGAATTCGGTGGAGCCTATGCCTTTCTGCAAACTATACCAGAGTAAAATGCAGATTGTACTTACCGTTTTTCATTAGAGATAGCAAGCAAAATAGAAACAAATACCAAATAAGAGGCCTTTTGCATTGCTAGATTTGACGGGGTCAGCAAGTAAACGAGAAGATTCTCAGTAAGAATCCCCTATATTGATACGAAGCAGAGTCCAGCAGATAACCAGCTGAGCTGACGCCCTATGTACAGGCAGCAGACAGCCCTGCGATCATTCCACGCGGGTTCTGGCACCCGGCACACTCATGGCCCTTTTGCGATCTTCTCCACCCCCTTAAGGACAGATCCCGGTAAGACAGCGCCAAAAGAGGAACCCTCAGCCAGCCTCCCGAAGGCTGCGTTCCTTACAGGAGCGCGTCACTTCCCAAGGAGGTCTCGAGCTGCCAGCACCTGTACAGGCCCGGGAGCACCGCTGTGTACGCGCGGCCCGAGGGGGCAAGGAGGGCAGCGCCAAAGCACTCCCAGTTCCTTCTTCACCCACTCCAGCCCCTGCGCTGCCGCGCTCGCCACAAGCTCACCCGCCCCGGCGAGGCCCTCTGCCCCGGGCCGGGCCTAGGCGCTTCCCTACCCCGGCCGCCCGAGGCCCCTGGCGCGGCCCTCCGAGGGTGCCGACCCTTGCGAGGAGACCCGGGAGGAGCGTGGCGGGCGCAGGTCGCGACTCACCAGCTGCCCGGCCAAGCTAGGCCGATGTAAGGCGGCAGCGACCCCGACGCTCCCAGAGCGGCCCGGGTTTGAATTTGGCGCCCGGCGCAGCGCTGGCCCGGTCACGTGCTGGCCGGGGCCAGTGAGCGGCGGCGGGGGCGGGGCCACCCGGGACCTGCCAATCGGCGGCGGACGCGGGGAATACGGATGTGCGGGGAGACAGGCCTGGAGCCGCTCCCGGGATCGTCTCGTCTCGCCCGCTCTGTCCCTGTCCTGTGACAGCCGCTGCTACCCCGGCTGGGCCAGGGCCAGGGCCAGGAGCTTCCTCCAGGCATTCCGCCCGAGGCTTGGAGCTCTGCCGTGCGCCCGGGCCACCGGCATTACGCTGAGTCCTGGTGAAGACCTACGGAGTTTTACCGTTTAACGTGTGTGTCATGGCTGTACCGGGCTAGGGGGGCCCGCAGGACTCATGAGGACGCTGCGACTTAGGTAAGCAGTCAGGCTGTTGCAGTCTCATAAATTTCTCATAAAATGTTATCAAATTTCCTTGTCTATGCTGATCTATGATAAATCAGGTTGGGTGAATATGAGCCAGTTGCGTCCAGGTGGCCAAGAAGGCCAATGGCACCCAGGCGTGTATCAGCAATGGTGCGGCCAGCAGGACCAGGGCAGGGATTGTCCGCCTGTACTCGGCACTGATGAGGCACTCGAGTGCTGTGTCCAGTTCTAGACCTCTCACTTCAGGAAGGACACTGAGGTGCTAGAGTGGGTCCAGAGAAGGGAAACGGAGCTGGTCTGGAGCACAAGTCCTGTGAGGAGCTGCTGAGGCAGCTGGGGTTGTTTAGCCTGGAGAAAAGGAGGCTCAAAGGAGACCTTATGACTCCCTACAACTGCCTGAAAGGAGGGTGTAGCCAGGTGGGAGTTGGCCTCTTCTCTCAGGCACCTAGTGATGGAACAAGAGGACATAGTCTTAAACTGCATCAGAGGAGCTTTAGATTGACATTAGGAAGAATTTCTTCATAGGAAGGGTGATTAGACATCAGAATGGGCTACCCAAGGAGGTGGAGTCATTGTCCCTGGAGGTGTTTAAGGAAAGACTGGATGTGGCACTTAGTGCCATGGTCTACTTGCTGTGGTGGTGTTTGGCCAAAAGTTGGACTCGATGATCTCAGAGGTCTTTTCCAGCCTAATTGATTCTGTGATCTCTTTTCCAGTGGAAAATTAAGTACAATGCTACTTTAATTTAAACTTATTCATTAGGTAAGAAAATAAACAAATCATGCAAGATCTATAGAATACAGGAGGGAGATGTCAACTCTGTCCTATAAAAGATTAAAAAACCAAACTTAAAATCTCTTGAAATTAAAAAGTATAGGTAGTTAGCAACTAGAAAGGAAAGAATTCTGATTATCTTGGCCATATAGTGTCTTCTTGGCATTACAAACCAGATTGAACTGAAAAAAAGAATCTAAGTGTTTTGTTTTGGGGTGTTTTTTTTGTGGTTTTTTTGTTGGTTTTTTTTTTTTTTGATAGCTGCCTTGATATAGCTGGATCAACTGCTCCCCTTCCTGCAGTGCATTTTTAAATCTACCTGAAATCTGACAAAAGGTTCAAGAACTACCCTTGGGAGAAAGTCTGCCTAGAGGTGTGTACACTGTGCTGTTGCATAAATGTTTTGCTTTTGTTAAACACTAGATCTGAGATTCACAAACAAGTGTCTCTTCAGATCCATTTATTTGCCTTCTACAGATTCGAAAGCACTTTAGCATCTCCTCAGGGTGCTTCCCTGTTTCTTCAATTGGCTCCAACAAGCATCATGAGGTTTCTAAGTAGTTCTACCACACCTTTTGATGCCTCCAAAGAAGAACTGTACCCGCAAGACCAGGAAGGCAGAGCTGGTTTTCCTTGAGAGGCCATGGGCAGGACCCATCCATTGTTATGAAACTCCACTGCATTTGGCAGAGAATCCCAGATGTGTGCCTACAAAACCCGCGGACCAGAACTCTGCTGCCTGGGTTGGTATAAATTATCTTTCCTCCTGCATCCCACAGCAAGAGTTTCCAAGTTTCTCCTGTATGTCTTAACAGAAAATTACCTATTCTGGATATGGATATTTATGGATATAAAATTAGTAGCCAAGATCTGAATTCCCTCTAAAGCATAAATATGTGCTTGAGTTGCTTCACATTCTAAGAATAAGCACTAAGGTCTTGGTTACTTGAAGACATAAACTATGTGCAGTTTATACTGATTAATGACTATTTGTCTTCTAGAAAAATAATTCTCATCAGGAAAACACTATTTTCCTTGGGCAACTGAAAATCCTGCACATAATAAACATCAGGGGTGATTTTTCTTATTGGCTTGCTATTTGGGATAACTGCAGAACTCTAAATGTTACCTGTTAAAGTATTAGGTGCATTGTTTAAATCTGACACTGCTAAACTTAGAGAACATAGATTTTCACTTCAGAATTATTTGTTGTAACCTGCCCTCTTTTCCATTTTTGTGTTTTGAATAGTTTCTCTCCATACCATTCTTCTGATAGGCTCTCTCAGGACTGTTTGTAGTGTCCTAAAATACTCCTTGTATCATGTAATGTAAAGATTTATTTTTTTTAAGCAAACAGCTGCAGCAAAGACAGACTGTTCCTATACAGCAGTAGTTATCACCTAGGGGAGCTCTGTTTAAACATTATTGCTGCTTGACTCTGCTCAGGAAGTGTGGTTTCAAACCTGCATGAAACATTACTTTGTTCCTGTTGACCTGGAGGTATTTTTGTGATGCCTTAACCTTGAAGTTGAAGATGTCAAATTTTTTCCTCGTTAATTTTTTTTGATATATACTTGAGGCAGTTAGCTTTATGGTTTCTGAATCACTAAGTAAAATAACTGCTGTGAATAAGCACTCTTTCTGTTTGGAAGAGGTGGAAACATCCACACTGGTAGCTCTTTGATTCCAAAAATACAAAGATTCTAAAATGTGTTTGAAGCTATCAGTACTGAAACTGTTAGATATTTTTCAGTTTGGAAGCTGTGGTAGGTTTGTAACTTCTGGAGGCATCCTCTGCAGTGTCTGTCAACTTGTTTCAATGGAAATTGATTTTCTGCTCTTCTCTTTTTGGCAATTATCTAAGTTTTCCATACTTTTTCCACTGCTAGGTTTCTGCATAAGTAAAGCCTACCCTACATGTTCTCTGAAGCCAGGAAGCCATATCCTTAAAATCAGGGATTATGTTAAGTATGTGCTGGGATCACAGTTATTACTGAATTATTTCTCTTTTCCTGCACAAAGGCTTTTTGTGCAAAAAACCAATTCATCCAAACAGTTCATCTGTACAGCAGAAAATCACCATCCTTAGTTAACCGGCACTGTTTTTTGAAGAACTATATAGTAACTTAGGAATGCTGAAGGAGAGCTGTAGTTACCAATAGCAAGAACTCAGTTTGGTGTGCTCTTGGGAAAAGCAAAGTGGAATCTGAAAAGACTCTGACTCTTTTGTTGATAACAAAGAAGATGAAGAATGCTGTAACAAAAGGATTTCCAGGGTTTGAGTAAGAGTCCAGAATCATTTGAAGAAATACAGACTGTTGAGCTTGAACCATCTCTTCTATAGAAAGCTGATTGTAGAACTGGATTTTGGGTGATGTTACTCCAGAATACAGAAATTAACCATGTTTTGAAACAAAGATGTTTTGGGGGAAGATTTTGAACACCGTATTAACATAACATAAGGAGATTGAGCTAAGTGGGCATTCTTTAATCGTTTTGTATTGCTCTCTCAGTTCAGTCTCTACTTATTTGGGGAGGCTGAGGATTTACTTCATTGAATCTATTTGAGTTGTGCTAAGACACAGAAAGAAAAAGAATCCATTCTGAACTTTCTTAAATTTGCAGGGGTTATAGGAGTAGACATCAATTTCCTTTAAACCCCAAATCTTGAGTTCTTTGTGAGTTGCCAGAGAATAGCTCACTTGCACCCCAATGACTTTCCAAAGAAGAGTGGCAGAAGGTGATGTTGAAGCTCAGAGGTATCTCATGCATCATAACTTTGTTAGTAACTCATGTGTTTTGCTGCAGACTAGATTACTCAATGAACACACTGAAAAAAGGTGGGAAAGTAGAATCAGGTAGGCATTACTTGTCTGGAGAAAAGGGCTGGGTTTTTATCTTGTGTCTTTCCCTTCAGGTGTGCCCACAATTTGACACAACTAAGTCAGCGGTGTTGAAAGCATGCCAGAAGAGGCATCGTGGTCCTCACAAGCCCTATAATCAGGATGCCAACCAGAGTTCATTTCATGCAGGAGGAGCTTGTCGAGGAGCTGTAGCCTGCAGATTTCCTCCTTTAACTTTTGAGAATCCAGAAGGACGTGCTGTCCGTCCGTTAGATGATACAAATCGCTTGAGAAAGAATGCACAATGCTCTCACAAGCAGTCTAAGAAAGGGACAGCAGCAAACGCCAACATCCACGTGAAGAGTTCAGAGAACTGTGGAGAGCCTGCTCCCCAACCTGTGGAGCAAGAAGTCCTTAGTCCAGCAGCTGCAGAGGCTACACAGGTTCCTTCCCCAAGGAATCGGAGATGCAGCAACACTCTGTTACAAAGTAGTCATGCCTGGCATCCAGAAAAAGAGCTGGCATTTGGTATTGACCCCTGTGGGGGAGAGGAGTCGGCAGCAGTACTGGTTACAGATACTCCCGAGCACGAGTATGGAATAAAGGTCACCTGGAGACGGCGGCCTCACATAACGAAGTACCTGCAGGAGCAAGGGAAGCTGAGCGCTGCGGACATCCTGGTGAAGGCAAACATCAAGCTCTCGAGGAGACAGGCCCACACCTGACCTGGCGGGAGCAGCCGCTCTGCTGCTTGCAAGGATACGCCCGAACAGACGATGTCACTTTCGGGCGCTGAAGAGGGGACGTGATTTCAGCCAGGCCCTCTACTGCGTCTGGCAGAGCCTCCGAGAAATGCCGGGGCGGGCGCGGGGGAGTGTCTTGGCGACGGCAGGGGAGAGAGGATGTCTTTTGGGGCGGTCTTCCTCGGGAAGCACGTATGGAAAGGGCTTTGTGCTCCACGTGGTTCCCGCCGAGGCTCTTCCCCGCTCCCGGCGGACAGACGGGGGCTGCTGTTGTGTTCCGCTGCGCGTGCGCGGCGCCGCGGCCAATCGGCGGGCGGCGTGCTCGNGCGATGGACGGAGCGGGGGGACCGGGCGGTCCCGGCACCCACAGGTGAGGGAGGGGGCTCGGAGCGGCGGCGGCGTCTCTGGGACCAAAACGGCCCGGGCAGGGGCTGCCTCGCCTGGCAGCAGCGCCCGATGCTGGGATGGGCGGGCGGAGCCGCACGGCGGCGCCACGCGGGTCGGCGCTGCCCCGGTGACACCCGCGTCCCACAGGCAGGCGACGGCCGTGCTGTTGTTTTATGTGCGGGTGGGTTTTATGTGCTTCATTCTTCGACGTTGTTGTGCATCATCTGAATACTTGTAGATTAAACCGTTTTTGTGGTATCTCGGTCCGCTCTTGGTTTCTAGGCGCTGCTGTGAAGCGTTTTCGCGGTGATATTCAGCCCCTCTGCTCCTCATAATGAAGCTCTCTGGGTATATAGTAGCACTTCCGGTGTGCCTTTGCAAGAAAAAAAGGCGGAATAACTGGAATGAACTCAACTGATGTAATAGGGAAAACAAATGTGAACTGTGGAGGAGAGGTTTTGGAAAGACTTTATGCTTGTGGCATTTAGGTAGCTAAAAATCGAAGTTATTTGCAATTAAATGTGAGTATACAGGCAAGCAGAGAAAAAGGGTTTTGGGAGAATTAGTGTGATTGCAAAAACCCTATCTTTTGTGCCTCTGAGTTCTGGATAGGGAAAAGTAAAGCAAATAAAGAGAGAAACCTAAACCTCGAATAGTTAAATTATAATAAACACAGTGTAGAAGAGAAACAGTATTTATTTGTTGTATACATTATTACATTTGGTAATTTTAGGAGGATGAAAAGCATTAATAATGAGTTAGAAAGGGTCCTGTAATTGCTTGGGTCCACCAAATACACTACGGAACATTAGATTACTTCTTTATGCAGACTTGAAAGGTCTTGGGTTGTCTAGCAGTTCTTGAAACAATTTTAAAGGAAATTATGGCCAGATACATGTACACTTTCCCGCACAGTAGACCTTTAAGTTTGACAGAGTTGCTGCTACAGGAAATAATGCTGCTTTTCTGATAACAATTCTACTGGCATAATTTCTTTCTGCTAAGAATCTTGTCTTGTATATTTTATGGGTGCCCCATAGAAACAGGCTAACAATTAATGGCAGTTCATAGGATAGCTGCTTCCCTCCCATACCAGTTTATTAAAGAAACATCCATTTCTTTAGCTTTATTAGTCTCCATGGTTAAAGTAAGAAAACTAGAATACATGACACTATAGAAAAGTACATACTTTTAAAATAGATCTGTAAATCTTGTAATTTTTAGGGGTCTGACTGAACTTGGAGTGTTCATCAGCAATGTAATAAATTCAAGGAAGTTTCTTCTTTTTCTGAGATGAAAATAGTAGAATTTTTCAGAAGTCATTAATCTGGTTACTAGAACTCTTATTTGGTAAAATAATTGTCAGTTGTCCAAACAGTGGATTTTATAGAAAAGGTAAATTGGATACATAATAACTGGCACTACTTGGCAATGAAGATACTACAGGTAAAGCTTAACAAAGCTGTACCTGAGAACTGGTTGGCAGCATTTTCTTTTGGCCTTTTTTTTCTCCCAGAGGTGGAATGCCTTTACGATTGAGCAATGTGAAAAATACACAATAAAATAAAAATATTGGAAGTTTCTGGTGGACAGAGTTGAATGTTACCAGTCAAAAATTAGTGCATATTGTTTTGTAAGTGTGGTATGGGATACATGATGATGGATAGACAGCAGAGATCTTGGATTTAGGCCATCTACAGGCTCACACTTGCAAATGTGGTGTTGTGTTAGACTTTCTTCCACTTGAGGTGGTTGCAACTGAAATTGCTCAACTTCATTTTAAAGTTTGACTTTCAGGTAGACATGGCACAACTGTCTTAATGCTTTAGAAAATTATATGTTCGATAGTGCTATTTCATGGTTTTGATAAGTGTTCTACCTTCTCTCTTATTTGGGAAAGTCCATTTGGAGACTTAGCATGACATTATTAATGTTGAATACAGTAGAAACATTCAGATAAAAGTAATTCTACATAATTTTAAACTTTTAAAATACTGTGAAGGAAATGTGTTTCTTATGGTAGTATGTGTTTTAGAATCTTGGAGACCAATGGACTTTGCCCTTTTGCACATTAATCACACAGTGTACAGGAATTCTTAAAGCTTCCCACATGCTGCATTCCAAATATGCTTCAGCTTCTGACTTGCAGATGTCCTGTAAAAAGAACATCATTTTCAGGGGGCAAAAATCTTGATTGAGTCTACAGAGACTACAAAACTGGATGTCAGCTACAGCAGTCCTGCCATTATTTGGATGCTTCCTTGGGGTCCAGAAATGCATCGGTTAGTGGCTTTCAGTTTGTGAACTCAGGAACTCTGGGATACTTCCTCAGTGTTTCCCAGAGTTAATGAAAAAAAAAGAGCCTGTTACCAATAAATGCAATTTTCAAAATATTAGGAGCCCACACATTAAAAGAAGTTGAAAACTTCAAAAGTAGTATTGTCATCCTGCCGAAAGCCCTTTCCACACATGAAAAACTTAAGTGTAATTGAGGTTGTCAGGAATCTCCATGCCTGCTGAGCTTGAGTATTTTGTATAGATGCACCATAATTATGATTTTGAGGAGAAAAATTACAAAATACTTTGCTAATTATTTTAGTTATACTTGTAAACCAGAGAAGATAGAGAAGTTTAAAATTCATTTTAAAAACCTCTCAGCATCTCTGTTAGTCCTTGGGTATTTTTATTTAGCCACCAGTGACCTTCTTAAATTTAACAAGCAATATTTGTTAAATTCCAGGAGTTACAATTCTGCAGATCTTATCCTTAGATGAAAGAAAATTGGCTGAATATCCTGCTTGCTTCGCCCCTTCCAACTCTAAACATTATAATGAAGAAATCTGTCCAAAGAGAGATAAACCTGTAAATATTTTATAAGTGTGTTTGATATGTACTCCTCGGAGTACAGATTCAACCGGATAGAAAACCTTTTGCAATTTGCTGCTGCTGCTGTTAATGTGAATGAAGGAGTCACCTCGCCTGCTGTGATGTAGACAGCAGTGGCGGGAAAGAAAAGGCAACATTGTGTGACTAAAATTTCGAGATACAATTTGAGATTCACTTGGTACCAGCAATTGCAAAGAGGTATCCTAAAGTTGAACCTTGTGTGAATTATCTTAATTATCTCTTTACTTTCTAGTTACTTTCTAGTAAGTTCTTTTCCCATCTCTTATCATCTAGAATGTAGGTTACTGGTGACCCATTTTTTTTTTTAGAGAGAGCCATTATTTTTCTCTTCTGTTTTGGTTTGGTTTGGTTTTTTTTAATCTCTGTTTGTGTGGCATTTATAGGTGGGACAAGTGCGCTGACTTAACATAATTATGGCTTTGTCTGTGTGAAAACTTTCTACAGCCAGACATGCACTGGGATAGCTCCAGACTCTTCTTTTGCCACTGTAACACAGCTGAGTGATCTCTAAAATAAAGCTGTGTTGTAACTGGGTCATGGGATGAATTCTCTTCTAAGTGGGTTTGCTGATATGCGTGGAGATGTTGCCTTAGACTACTGCAAGAACACTTACGCCAACTCTTAGTGCTCTTTAAAACATGTTCTGTGGGATGTTTGAACTCTTAACTGCCTGTGTTCTTGCTCTAGGATGCTTCTACGTTCCTTTCTGACTTTGCATTCTTATGTGATATCTGAGGCAAAAAAAGAGCAAGAACTAAAATCCAGCAGTGATATCTTGCTGAGTCAGCTAGTTTGAGATTGAAATGTTGTTTTGCTGTTTCTGTCTCTTTAATGGCTTTCCCTTTCAATTTCTCTAAAATTAAAAAAATCTGGACTGGGAATAAAGGTCCACAATCAATTCTAGAGTGTCGGTTCAGAAAATTTCATGTTCCTTTCCCTATTTTTAGTTTGAAATACTATGAGACAAGTGCAATTTGTATTGTCAAGTGTGATGCACTTGTTTTCATTGAATTTTGAGTTTTATTACCTGGTCTGGGTTAAAAGCATACCATATGCTATTTAACTGCTGCCTTTGTTGCTAGGAGAGAATAGTGGCTGCTCTACATTTCACTGGTTTCATGTTGTAATGAAGTACAACATCAACAAAAATGACAGTCAAGGTTTAATAATTCACAAACAGAAAATCACAGGAGACAGAATTTCAACCTGCTGGGGATCTTTCTTTCCTCTTTCTTTGGGCAGAGGTATTTCTATAAGTGAAATGACCACGGGGATTTGGAGCACGTAGTTGAGAGACCATTAAATAGAAAGGTGAAGTTCTCTTTGTGGAATAAATTTCTCTTTCTTTTCCTTAGCAGAAACCTAAGTTTCATTAGGTTCACCTGAATAAACCTGAAGCATAGCACTCTGCAGCTGTAGTGGTGGTTAGGACCTGAAACGTCCTGACTCTTGGAGTCACCAGCTGTGAACTCTTGAAGGAATATGCCTGATAGGATGTTCCTTGTCTCCCTTTTCTTGAAAGAATTATAATAAAAACCCAGTGGAAACCCCCTGTTTCGCTACACGCTTAAAGATAAGTTTATGTTCATACTCTTAGGATTGTGTTCCTCTGTGCCACCCTCCCAGCATTGATGATGGCTTTGATGGTTAATGGCTTGTGTGCATTCCTGACTTCTCTTGGCCTTCCTTACAGGAGAAGAATACTCCTTTTTCTGTAGGTTTGCAGAAATGAACTTATTTGAGACCTGGCTAAGGAAAACAAGAACCTTCTTTCTGCTCTCCCAGTGTAGTATAGCAGAGAATGACACAGGCTTTTGTTGCGCTCTTCTTTATAGTCCAAATAGAAGTCATATTAGCTTCTGTCCAGAGAGTGCTGCTTTATTTTCTTTGCTCTGTTCCCTTGTTCCAAGTAAGAGGAGGTAATCTTTGGTACTTCATAAGTCACTTTTTGAATGGTGTGTAAAACACGAAGCAATACAGTAATCAGAATGGTTCTGAGCTCAATATGTAAGCTTTTCATGATGCATTTGTTCCTGTTGCAATTTCTTGTAACAGTCTGTATTTTTTTGTTGTCATCTAGTTTGTGCTCTCAGACTTGGGATCTAAACTTGTGGTCTTTAGAACCCAACCAGACAGAATCACTGTTGGAAGGGGCTTCTTGAGATGATCTGGAGCAACCCCACTGCTTAAGCAGGGTTGGCTGGAGCAGGTTGCACAGAATGATGTCCAGTTGGGTTTTGAATATCTCCAAAGATGGAGACTCTACAATCTTCCTGAGCAACTTGTTCCAGTGTTTGACCACTTTCTCAGAAAAATTTTTTCTTGATGTTGGATGGAATTTCATGTAGTTTAGTTTGCAGCCATTGCCTCTTGCCCTGTCAGTAAGCACTGCTGGCTTTATTTGCTTTACAGCCTTCCATCAGGTATTTATACACAAGGATAAGTTACCTCCTGAGTCTTCACTTGTCCAGGCCCAGTTCTCTCAGCCTCACCTTATGTGAAAGATACTCTGGTCCCTTAATCACCTCTGAGGCCCTTTGATGGTTTTCCTCCATATGTCCATATCTTTCTTGCTGCCAGGAGCCCAGAACTGGACACAGCACCTCATGTGTGGCTTCACCAGCAGAGAGGTGGTGTGACCTCCTTCAACACTGCTGGCAGTGTTTTCCCTAATGCAGTGCAGGATGCTGTTGGCCACCTTTGCCTTGAGAGGGTGAATTGCTGCCTTGTGATAAACTTGTTGTCCACCAAGGCAATATGAATCAATTTCTGAAAAAAAAAAAAAAATCTCAGCAGGCAGCATATGCTTCACTCTTTGTTTAACCATAATTCAGCTTTTCTCCTGTGGACCTATCATTTCTCAAGATTCTTTTACTTTACTAGCAGGTTCCTGTTTAATACAGCTGAGCATTAGTTCTTCCTTATTGGAGGTGTGTTTGTGTAGGTGTGTAATAGTGCAGAGTATATTTCACAGCACTTCTGAGATGATAATTTTGTGCCGGGGTTTTGTGCTTCCACAGATACCATTTTGAAACTGAAGACAGGTGTGATCTTTGAGTGGTCATTTTATCTTGCCTGCACAGTTTCATTTTACCTTACAAAATCACTGGAACAAGTACTGTAAAGAAAATAGAAGCTTGTGACTCCTGTACTCTTTTCTCCATTGACTCGGCTGTGGTCAGTCAGTACTAAACTGCATCATTATTTACCCAGTTCCATTTGGCACGTGAACAGTCACCCCAAAATGGATGCAAGTATGGAGAACATAGTCCTGCAAGGATAGGCTTGGATTAAATTCACTCCTTTTGTGAGTTTAGCCAACAAAAATAATTACTAACCTGTTAATGTTTTATAACAAAAGAATGTTTGTAGCATATGCCCCTCATATCAGTTTTTTCTTGAATTCCTTTCTTCAGCACAGTGTTCCAATTCCTATGAGTTGTTGGGGCAGTTGTTTTGCCACAATATAGGTGAAATATATCCATATATATATATATATATAT
>VZRX01015985.1:0-28890 GCA_013398075.1 Notiomystis cincta | reverse complement strand
ATATATACATATATATATATATATATATATGAAAGCATATATATATTTATATATATATATATATATATAAACATATATATATTTATATATATACACTCACAAAAAATATACATATATTCTTCAGAGCACCAGCCTTGTCAGGAGTTTTTCTGGAGGGAGGGAGAAGGGCAGGTAGTGGGTATTTTGATTTGGGTATTTTTGTTGTATCTTCTGACTCTATGCGGCTTTAAAGAAAAACACCTGAAAATTTCACATAAAAATTCCATTTTTTAAGCCCGGAGGTAGATAGAAGCAGAAGTTTTAAAGGATTAGCTTGCTGGTTTGTTTCTTTATGATCTTTTTTAAGTTGTAAATTGATCTTTAAGTAGTAAATTGTTCATATAGTTGGTACAAGTTATTGGCAGGAATATATAGTGCCTAGAGTATTCAGGTATATTTTGAATTGAAGGAGGACATACAGATCTCAATGCTTGTCTCTAGATGTTCCCTCCTCTACGCTGGTCTGGCAGTTGAGTTTATTGTTCTTATTGGTTCATATTATACTTATTTTAAAATTTTCTGAGATAAATCTTATTCAATCTGTATTATGTGGAACATAACTTCTATACTAGAGCATATCCAAGTCTTTTATTCGCTCGTTCAGAATTGTTTCCAAAACCAGGTGTTCACTCTTTCCATGTCATTGTTCTCATAATATGTTCGGTAGGTGAAAAACTTTCCAAACAAATTTTGTGAACTCTTTCTCAAAACGGTATTCTCTTGACATTAGTATATCTTGGGATGGGGAGGGATCAAACTGATTTCACTGGGTGAGGATTCTCTCTGTAAAAAAGGCAGACACACTAAAACTTGCCCTTACTGAAGTATCAACTGCTTGAAAATAATTTAACGAAACGTTGATGCAACTTTAGCCATGTCACTTAGAAATAGGTGTGGCATTTTATGGCTGACTTGCAGCAGATCAGTTTACTTTGGAAGACTTACTGCTAATTAATTATGAAGGAAAGAATATCCTGTATTTGCCAAAACCCCCCACTCTTCTGCCTTGGGGAACGCAGAAAAATTTGGTTACCTTCACTCTTATGAATGGTATGCTATGCATTTTCCAAAAAAATGTGCAGTTATAGCTGTGTTAAGACTCTGCCCTTTTGTGGATTAGAAGGTACATTACAGATAAATTTTGTTCCTCAACCAGTTTCCAGAGAGAGTATTGCAATTTTTGTTTGGAATATATCTTTTAAAAGATAACAATCCTTCTTCAACTAATGTCTTTTCTACAGCTTCTGTTTTCTTTCATAGCTGTAGCTCAGATGAGAATAATCTCCAGGAAAATTTTTTTAAGGGTTAAGAGTGAAAACACTTTTGCACCAGCTGACTCCACATTTCTCACTGAAGTTGCTTTTACTTGCACTTCTACAGCTAAAAATAAAACCTAGTGGATGAACATGTGGGCCACAAGCCACATTCTTCTCATTCTCTGATTTTTAAGTTCTGGGAGTATGGCTCAGAGACATAACTGCTGCTACACGTTAATAAACTGTCCTGCAAAGGAAAAAGGAATTACATGAGCTTTGCAAGACTCCTGATGGAAGCAGTCCTCTGTAGAGTGAGAAATGGAGCATAAGGTATTGGCAAGATTTGTGGACAAAAACGGTGTTATTGTGCCTTGGAACTCCTTTAAAAGAAGTAGAGCAATGGAAACAACTAAAAAAAATAAGGATCTTGATTATTATAGGTTCATATTCCCACTAGTGTCAAAAGATTGTGTTTATTAAAAGGCATTCTGTGTCAGACTGATAAAAAAATAGCAAGCTTGTTTGTAACAAGGCACAGTAAACTCAAGATCCAGTTCAGTTTAAAATGATCTGGAAGTTTCTGCTGCACACTTTCCCTGAATCTCTCTGCCACACTATGGACTATCTGAAACTTTAATACCTTCCCTAGAGCTGTGCACAAGTAGGTAATAATTCCTAAATGTTTCTTACCAAGAATTGAGTGCATATACAGTGCTGATATGTGCTGTAAAGATACTTAGAGCAGTTCAAAGGCAAAACAAGTTATCTTTTCTTTATTTGGGTCAGATTTTCATTTAAGGTTGGAGTGGGGTCTGTTTCTCTCAGCTAGTCTGACCTTACTCCTAAAAGAGGCAGGCAACCTTACTTTACCAAACCTTTAATTACTTGAATTGGAGGATAGATTTGGGTGTTTGCGGAACTTTTAAATCTGCAAGGCTTTGCTGCATTGTTTGTTTAGGAGGAGAAACTGAGTATAGTATTTCTTTAGTGGACATATGAGGAATGTACATTTTGTTGAATGCAGGGAAAACTATCACAGTGTTTTCCTTTGTTTAACATATTTCAAATCTGTCTTTCCAGTAAGTTTTTGGTTATGTAGAATATTTTGTCTCTACAGGCTGCTCTTTCCTGTGGCTTTTCTTACTTGCTCTGCTTATTGCCTCTCATTCACAACTGCAGCCAGTCAATTCCTTTCAAAACTAATCCATGATAATGACCTTTTTTTTTTCTCTTCGCCTCCTTTTAACTTCAACAGTCAGTATATAAAGGGAATTTAATTGATATAACTTGAAGGAAGAATGCTTAGCTCTCCTATCTGGGATAACAACACCTGAAGTAGGAGGTGGTAAACTGTAGCCTTAGTCTACAACAGCAGCTTTTAACATAATACTATTCAAGCTTGATTAAAACTTGTTGTTTTCTGTCGAAAATCCACAGCTCCATGAGTTATCCTAATGGTTAATTAGTCACAGTGTTAAATAAAAAATTTATTTGCAATCTGAATTTGTTTAGCTTCAGTTATTTATGTCTGGATTTTATTGTCTTCTCTCTCATCAATGTCATTTGTACCCGCAAATCCATGGAATAGAGTGGAGTGTATTGATTTTCCCTTGAATAAACTGTAGAATGCATTGATATCTTGCTAAGAAGTGTGCTTTCCAGTCCTCGGTCAATTTGTTCAGCTTTCTGCTGCAGTCTCTTCAATTCTTCAGTCCTTTCTCTTGTGTGGACCTTGGACAGAATGGAAGAACATTTTTGGGCCGGTGTATTGCTTTTACTTTCTATATTCTGGTTTAATATCAGGGTTTTTCATTGTTTTCAGAGTTGGATTATACTGTGAGTTTGTGTTTGGCTGATTCAGTGGTAGTTGTTGCCAAGTGCTTAGAACATAAGTATTTTGGGTTTTTTTCTTTTTTCTTTTTTTTTTCAAGTACAGCATATTCAGGAACACTGACAAACTGCAATGAAAACAAGAGTGTTAACTCTGCCTAACTCTGTAATGCCAAAATTTCAGTGTTATTGAAAAATATGTCTATTCTGAAAGAACTCAATATATGTAGTGTGCCTTTTTTACAGAAAGGAAAATAAACTACCTGACAAGGAAGCTTCAGTTGCATATATAAAATATCTGTTAAATAATTTGTGAGTTACATATTCATTGTGGTCGTTTGCTCTTCTGAAAATGGTTAGGAAAGACCAAATACATTTATAATAAATTTGTTGCATATTCTAACACTTTAATTTCTGATTATGAAATGAAAACCAGACTGATTCTGATTTCAGCGGGAATTTGAGATGCTACCAGCTGAAAATAAAACTTTTTTCTTGATGTTGGTCTGTGTCAAATCTGTGAAGCCCTTCCCATCTTGCCATCTTCTTCCATTTTTTATTGAATAGTTGCTTTCCCACTCAAATTTTTATTCTGTATCCTGCAGTATCATTAGTCTTTCCTTGTATGTTTCGTTATGGGTAGTTTTTCCTTTCTCTGTGGCATGTCTGTTACCTGTCATGCAGCTTCAGTAGGATTGCAGGTGGATTCTGGTAAATGTAGCAGTGGGGTCTGTAGGCAGGGTCTCGTGTAGACTGCTGTGCTACAGTGGTTAGGAAGAGGCCATTGTTTCAGAGTATTTTCAGTTCTTATTTATCAAAGGTAAATGGGCAACTGGTTTGGTGGTAGTGATTTTTTTGGTAGTGTTGTAGCTATGGAAATTCTGCGTATTTTTCGTGTTCCTGGGGGGTATTTAATTGTTCTTATTGCACATAAACCCTTCAATCAGAACAAGAAGGCAAAGAGCACAGTGGTTTCATATGGGCATGTCTAAAGAGCACTGATCTGTGTTGTCAGTCCAGCTGAAGGAGGATTCCTGTTTGAAGCTTGCAGCTGGGTTAGCACACCGCTTACATTCCTTAGTGGTGAGCTGTGGGAGTGACTCTGGCACAGCCTTTTCCTGTTAAAGTTTGTAATAACACCAACCCTGCTGTGGGGGGTAGAAAAAGTTTGAAGTGTAGGAAGCTTTTTTTCTGACTGGGTATTAATATTACAGTTTTGTAATGACAAAGTGCTTGAAGAAAGATTGCAGGAGTAGTAAATAAAAATAGTGTGAAATTGGTGTTTTTAAGCTACTCTTTATAGTGCCACATTGCTCATGACTTTAGTTTTTCATTTTACTGCTTGTGTGAACCCTTGCACTTTAAAATGGAAAGCATCGATGGTTGCTTTCATTTTGTTTTGCCTGCTACCTGGCAATTTCGGTCTGTGTTTAACAGTAAAATGTAAGAGAGAACACTTTATTATCTTTTTGTTTTATCAAGCTCTGTGACCTGTTAGAATCTTTATGTTTGAGCATCAGGTAAGTGGCTAGAGTTGAGGCACTGTGTAGTCTGTGTTATGCTCCTGTTACATTATGTAACTTTATTTCAGTCTGGGTAGAAAATAATTTAATGTACGAAGTACATAATTTTCACTGAAGATTTCCACAAGGCATGTATGTGAGGCCTAGTATTTTGGCACTTTGTCATCTTCCAGGTAGAAAGGAAACCCTGTAAACTTATTTTCTAAAGTGGTACTGTTTATTAATTTTGATTTTCTAAAGAAGAGACTCATTTTTCGCTAGGAAAAGCAACAAAACCACAGACAGCATGCTTATATCTACACAGGACACCTTTGTGTCCATTAGAACATGTCTGTAAGTATGCTGTTGATTGCAGATACGTAGATTGCTTTATAACAAACTCTCGACTGCAGTTAACAAATGTCAGTTTCTTAAGTCAGTAGGTGTATGAAAAGAAAAGGAATATTCCCTCTCCCTTTTGGTTTTTTTTTGGATTGTTTTGGTCATGAATATTTTAAGATGAACTTTCAGTTGTTTTTCAGACTTTGCTGAAGATGGCCTTTTCCATCACCTATGCTATAAATAATAAACATGTCACCTTTTATACTGAAGTTTCATATGACAACTGTTGTATATTGTGCTGCACTCAACAGATGTGCTTCTGCTTGTTTCTTTCTTAAGTTGTGACTGTTTTCAAGTGAAGATGACTGTATTGTAACTGTTGCTTTGAGGATACACAAAAGCTCTTCATCCCTGCACTAATTTTTCCAGGCCCTCCATTCCCCTGGAGTCCAAGACACTATGTATTACTCCATGTGAGGAGTAACATCTGTTTTTAGAAACAAGATGTTTTCAAGGTCTTAGACCTGTTGTGTGGTACTTCAAATTCATAGGGAAAAAAGTATTGAAATAAGGAAAACTGCAGAGTGAAAAATCAATAGCAGTTGCAACTTGCTTTAAAATACTACTAGTTGGAAAATTAGTATCAGTTTTAGAGTATACAAGTTATATATGATGCATGTATACAGAACTCTTTTTCTGCATATTTCAACCTTCCAGAGCAATGCCTGTGTTGGCTGGGGTGGTCTGTCTTTAGGGACCTCTGATCTGTCATCTGCTTGCCTGAAGTTGAGTCAAATGAGGGTTTGCTAGGGTTTAAGGGGACTCTGAGGCTTTTCTTCTCTCCTTAGCTCTGCTGTAATCCAATTTCCATGGCACATGTTTTGCAGAAGCCCCACCTCTCCTTTCTCTGTCTCTTTCCATCTCTGGTTTTCCTTGTTAGTGTTATATTCAGCGCTGACTGCCAGCTCATGACTTTACATCATTGGACATTTATGGATACCTAGACCAGACAGAGAATTCCCTGTTTAAATTGAAATTGTGGCTTTTCTGCATGCTATTAATAAAATATATAATGTTTGTCTGTTTCCCACATTAAGTGTCTTCTTCCTGATGCTTTCTCAGTTCCAGAGAGGTCTTTGTCAAAGCTGTGTTGAAGGGAAGAGCAAAGCTGTGGTTGGCAGAATATGTGCTTAATAGTCAATTAACATTTCCCCTTTGTGGAGTTAACTGCTCTAAATTGCTTTTTATGTAATAATTCATTATCATACAAAAGGAAATGAGAAGTCTATATGGAACACAACTTAGAACAAAAAATTAGAGTTTTTATGAAAGAACTCTAGATATAAAATACTGAAATAGGGAATTAGGTTTTTTTTACCTTTAGGAATTAATGTCTGATGTTGCAAATACAGATTCTCTCAGGTATTAACAGTAGTTCTGGAATGTCTGGCAGGAAGAGAAAATTATGTAGGTTTGACTCCAAGACAAAACTGAGTTAATTCAGAATCCAATATCCTGTGAAGGAGCAGGACCTTTACTGAATCCATCTGAACAGTGTTAAGCCTTCAGCTGTGAACTGTCTCCTAGCCCCACCTCAAGAGAGGTTTGTAATCCATCTACCAGTAATGAAGCCTATGGGGCTTTCAAAATCCTTTCAGAATGGTGTAGTAAGGCAACTAAACTAGAGTTCAGTCTTATTTATGACAGAATATGAAGTATATTTTATCTTTAATACCTTGTCTCTTGGTCTTCCTGTGAGATGGAAATAATATCACAGTCATTTTTAAGTCTTGATGTGAAGTTGTTGTCTGAGAATATCCTATGCTCTTGTAATGCAAACTCTTTAATAGCAATAATTAATTAATTTATTTTGCTTTTGCAGCATCTTTGAAGATGAAAGCATGAAACTACGACAAGTGAAACTACAGAATCAGGTAAATGATAGTGCTGAATCTGGTAAGAATAAGTATAGGAAACCAAACAGCCCTATAGAGACCTGAGAAATGGAGGTAAAGTGCTAAAAATGGTTGACCTAAAGAACTTTGAACATTTTAATGGTTCTCATTAGTTCAAGTCAACCTTGCCATGGCTTGTAGACTTGGTGTGTTTGATAAATTTATTTTTCATATATTCTCTTATTTCATTGGAATTGAATTGCTAGAGAGCAGGAATAAATCAAAAGACAGGAAGACTGCAGGGAATTATCCATTTTAGGCATCAAAGGAACTGTTTCACTCACCTATAGAATGATAGAATGATCTCTTTACTACTGCTATTGAGAAGGATTTCCAGCCTCTTTTGACCTTTTTTTTGTTTCCTACAATGAAAATATTTACAGCCAAGTATGAGTCAATTATTAGGCTGTAGGTCTCAGTTTTTGAAGTACTGTTTGCTGGATGTTTACATTGCCATATTCTTCAAAGCAATGAAGTATCCATCCTTAATATTCTTTCTCTGTGAAATTTCAAATGCTTATTTCAAATGCTTATAAATAGAAGACGTGAGACTCTTATGATTCTCTAGTTGGCCATTTCACATGGACCACAGATCATTGTCTTGCATTAAACTCATCCTGTTCAAATTAATGTATGGTTTTTAGGAAGGTGCTTTCTCAGCTGAGGATGTTTAGGTCCAAACACAACAGTCTTCAGGGAACTTTTGCAGTGGGTAGTCCTCTTTACTAGACCTTGGTCATTATTTGTAGTCTGAGTTTGCTAAGATTTGACTTCAGACAGTGAATTTAATACCACCTTTATCTGGGTCAAAAAGGCACTTACCCAAACACTTCAGAGTCAAAAGGTAAAATTTATCTTTGGTCATATTTGTGGAAGCTACAATAGTCCTTTATCTGTAGACTATCAAGCGAGCAAACAATTTATTAAAAAATAGAAATAATTAATTCAAATAATCTATAAAAGAGCATTTAGTGTTAAATGCCATTTGGTAAGAAGTTCCAAAACTAAGGATGGTCTGACCACTTGGTGATGAAGCTCAGGGTCTGTTTTAGGACTGGTCTTGGGTCATAAGCTGATAATAATCACTGTCTCCTATTGCTGGGTACTGCGATCAGTGTTTGCTTAGTGTCAGGCCTTGCCATGGGGATGCATGGCTATTCCTCCAAAATAAAACTGCTGTGTTGGGTCGAATTCCCTCAGAGCAGCCTTCAGTTGCATCATGAAGAGGTCAGTTTAAATAATTTGTTCCCTTCTGCAAATTTGTTTCCTTCTTTCTTGGATATGGTTGAGATTGCAATCGTCTGCAAACGCAACAGCTAGAAAATTTCACTAAATGTATTTTAACACCCTGCCCTTTGCAAATGAGATTTATTGAGAAGTGCTAACAGTCTCTAATATAGGATTTTATAATTGTTTGAATATTAACTTTAAAGTATACTTTTACATGAATAGTACTATGCCTTCTGAAGAAACAGAGGTCAATAGGAGATCACTACCGAATATGATGGACTCGCTGCTGGTTGTAGGTGATTCCCTGCTTGATTAATTTGTCATCAGCAATTGTAGGAATTGGAATTTAAAAGATGCAAAATGTTTTAATCCAGCAGGATCATGTATAGAATCTCTGGTCATACAGAGAATCTGGAATAAGCCATAGCAGAGACATGCCTGTTCATCCATCTTTATGATGGGTTTGGAAACCCTATAATTGCAGTAAAATATTATTTATAATAGTGCATGAAATCAAGTTTCATCTGTGGGCCAGCTCTACCTGCCAGGATGCTTTTTTTTCCTGGACTACTGCCTTTTCCTTGAGGTAAGAGCATGTGGTTGCTCAGGTAGAGCTTATTTCCTCAATAATAGTAGATTTTTGAGTCTTCTGAGGTGTCTGCAGCTCCAAGTGCAATGCTGCCATCTCCCTGTGCAGGGGGAGCACGAAGCCTGGCATGTTCCTGAATGCACCTGGTGCGGTGCATTACTCTTGATGTGGAGTTTCACTGATGCCTTCATCACTGCCACTGTCACAGCTGCCCTAGCATGAGCTAAGGGGCAGCTGGAAGAGGAGAGGATGTTCTCTAGCTAGGATCCATCCTGCATGGCCTACTAGGGTTAGGACTGTACCAACTAATAAATAGCACAGGATTGCACCTTCAAGGCTGGAGTGGTTGGAAGCTTCCTGCTGTCACAGCTGGAGAAAGAGAATACTAAACTAATTGTCTTAATAGTACACTAGGTATTCTCATGTGACTTCTTGAAAGCTCATTTGAACAGGAATGGGTGGTTTGTGATCCTTTAATCGCCCTATATTGTGATGTGATGGTTTTCCAAGGTGTTTCTAGAAATATATAATGCATAGAGTGCACAAAATCCCGAACAAATCATGATAATTAGTATTCGTTATTTATTTAATGAGTTGTGTGTTCTGGTGGCCTGTTCATGAACTATCTACATTTTGTGTAGTAATATTATATGAACTTTTACTATAACACAGAGCTGGAGGAAAAGGCTAATTAGTAGACAAAATAAAACAAAAAACCGTTTCCTTTTTCTACTTCCTTAGTGGAATATGGCCAGGAATACATGGTACTGAAGGGCAGGCTGCTCTGCCACCGTATGGAGAGAAAATGAACTGTTTGCTGTCCTGACAGTGGACTTGCAGATATTTTTTTCCATCTCAATAAGCAAAGTAGTAAAGAGAAGCCTTTTTAAAACAAGTTAAATTACTATCAAGTTTTATCATTTTGCTTATCCTGAGGTTCTTGCAAGAAAGGAAGAAGATCAGTCACATCAACTAGCATTAAACTGTATGTTTTAATATAAGTTGATCCTTTTGGATTGGTGAGACCTAGAAACCCTTTGGTGTAACACAGTGTATAAGAGTAATAATTAAAATTTAGACTGGTGAGCAGTGAAATGTTTAAAAAAGCTTATCTAATAGAATAGAATAATCCACTAAACAACTTTTGAAATTACTATATCTTGTGTTGATCTCCAATGCAATTTTGCATTCTAACAGTAGCTGTATATTTTCTTATTTTGTTACTGCCTTTAGGTTGTGTCTGTTTTGCTGGTTTGTTTTTGCCTTTTTTTTTTTCTTGTCTATTTGTCAAGTAGAGAAGCCTTGACAACAATTTTTCTGAAATCCTTATTCTGAGTTCTGTTTTGATTCTTGTTTTTCTTCTCTCATTTGGAGAATTGCAAACTATAACGATTTTTTTTTTACTTTTCCTCAGCATTAATTTAAAAGATGAACAACACAAACTGATGTAAATTTTCTCAAAGGTCTGACTACTTTCCTAGAAAACACATCCATAATTAGCAATTTCTACAAATTTGACTTTACTACTTATTTTTCTTTTCTTATTCTAGACTAATATGATAATCTCGTTGGAATTCTGTGTAATTTTTGCTCTGCAGGATAATACTTGCAAATAATTCTGCAGTAGCAAACACTACCTGTATTGCAGTCCAGTCTTCAAAGGGTAATTCTGAGTTTAAATTAAAAAACTAATTTTGTTTCTTAAGTTTGTTGTTGTTGTTGTTGTTGTTGTTTTTAATTCAGGTTTGTTTGTTTGTTGAATTTGAGGTTTTGTATGTTTGGTTTGGGTTTGTTTGGGGTTTTGGGTTTTGTTTGTTTGTTTGTTTGTTTGTTTTTTCTTTTAGATAAATGAAAAAGAATAAAGAATCAAGGTCTGAGTTGTGTTGGAATTCCTTAGGGAGAGGTTGCCTGAGAAACTAATCTCACTTGAGATAAAACGACTAATAGGAGAGGCAAGAACCATCAAGAGAGAAAGAATAACTGGAGGGGAAAGGGCTCCAAAGATGTCTATGTCTCAAGTGGATTGAATTGTTGGTACTGATGAATTGTTTATCCGGTGGGTCCATCAAGACTGAAAATAATTTGATGGAGAAATGGTTTCTGTCATCAAAAACAACTTCCAGGGGTGTTGAGGTATCTAAGAAGCAGCCATGGATAAACTGCATCTACCGCAAGGAGCTTGCACATTGTTTGCATAATGGTGCAGAATATTAGAATATGATTTTTCCTTCTTCATGCATCACCTTTATTTTTAAGGACATGTCTGTCTTTAAAATGGCATCATGTCCCTTTTTGCTTTGGTTTAAGTCTAGAAATTATTTCTGTTCTCATTGAGTAAGAAATCATAAATATCAAATGTATATGTATCTTGGAGAAGTAATGTTTTATTTTTTAGCATTTGGACTTACCAGTCTTTCCTTTCGGTCATGAATTATATAGAAAAATTTTGCAAGGTAGATCCAATTTCCTTTTAGTGGATCATTCCTATTTTAATTACTGTTATTTCTTTCTTTATCCCACCCCTTTAAGTATTATCTCTCAGCATTGGTTTCTGGGAACTATTTGCTTTATGTTCCCCCTATAAGATGATAGCTTTTGAGATAAAAACCTTTCCCTTTGCAAGTCTTGACTGTTTCATACTGGATTATGGATGACTGCTTAATTTGTCTATGTGTATTAAGGATTGCTGCAGTGTAGACTGGGTGAAAGGATTTAACATGATCTGTTGGTAGTCTCACGATAGGTCAGGAAACAAGTAGGTGTCCATGTCAACCTCTCATGGAGAATCAAAGTCAGTATCTCACTCCAACACCATGGTGATTTCTATGTCTAGGATTTTCATAGAAGATTGCAAGAATATTTCAGATTTATTTGAGGTTCTGATCAGGGACACATTACCAGTGGCTATGGTGTGGATTCTGCCTCTCTAGATGTGATTACTCGTCTGTTTCCTGCTTTTCTTTATTCCACAGAGAGCCCTTCTAGAGAAGAAGCAGAGGAAGAAACGTCTCGATCCGTTGATGGTGCAGCCAAATCCTGAGGCCAAGCTGCGCAGGTCAAAGCCCAAAGGGTGTGAGGAGCAGACTCCTTTAGTAGAAACTCCTACCCCTGTCCACAGTGATGTTGTTTTACATGGTAAATAATCAACCTGATTGCAGCAGTGTTCCCCAAAATCCCAGGGCATGCATTATGTCACTGATGGGCACCTACATTCCTGTGATAGAGGTCAAGTGATAAGATTGATTACATACTTTTCTATATACAAAAGTTGAATTGTAGTACAGTATGGTTGAGCAATACTTAACTGTGAAAGCAAACAAGAACCTCACCTTGATTTTTGTGACAGCTGTAAATCTTCACATGCCCTTGAGTAATCTCTCCCTTGGGTTAGGCTAAAAGAACTGTAGAAATGTGCTGGCAACTTCTATAAAGGTGGGGACAAACAAATCCAAAGTAAAGAAGTCTTCTGAAGCTGTAAGATAAAATAATTCAGCAGTGACTGCTATGGTGTTTCCTTATGGTGCCATGGCATACTCCACCTCAGGATTGTATATGGCTGAATAGTAACGTAGAGAAAGCAAACAAAAAGTGTTGTGAACACTGTGTTAGGCTCTTGATGGGTTTTGCCTCATCTGTTGTTTTCTGTGACCTTCACTGAGATAATTGAAACATGACAGGTTATAGTGCTCCACAAAGTCACAAGCACAAAGTGCTATCAGGGCCAAAGGCAATAACTTGATGGCCTCAAAACATTACAGTAAAATAGTGACTTTCTTTTAGGAGTGAAAAGAAGTACAATAGTGAGAGCTTTAAGACTCCCATGTCACAAGGAGATAAAAAGAACAGCAATAAAATCCTTACATTCCAGTGAAGTGTCAGGCAGTTGTTTATGAGAGCCAGGATCCCATCAGCCTATCAAGAAAGTAGTGGGAAACATTCTAAGGCTTTGAGATGTGTGCTACTGCAGGGTGTTATAATACATACATTATATTGGTAGCAAATCAATATGCACAGTAGAATTTTAAACCTCCAAACAAGGGGTGTTACCTGGTTTGAAGATCATATTTGGAACTATGTTATTCCTTCTCTCCTGAATATTTTTCTTGTTCTCCAGATGCCTTTCAGGATCATAGGATGGGAAGGAAAGTGACGATGTTTACGGTAGCATTTATGTCTTTAAGAAAGTGTGTAAGAAAGCTTCTGTTAAAAGACACTTTCAGGCCAAGAAGAGAATGAGAGATAAGATAGGTATAACTTTTAAGGTAGGCGTCTTCAGTAAGACTGACATGAAAACCGAACTGTTCATTTACCACCTTTCATAGTTCTGAGGCTTCCTCAGTGCAAACAAATCCTGTTAATAAGTGATAGCAGCAGTAAATGTGTCAGAAACACAATGTCTAGATAAAGCAGTAAAGTTTTAAGAAGGAGAACAATAGGAAAACAAGAAATCCAAATCTGGAACTACTCTGACATATTATGTGCTACATATTAAGTGTTATGCCAGACCCTGACATCAAGATGCCTCCACCAACTGGGAAGTGTGGTGCGCAGTTGCATTGCATGGTTTAAACACAGAAATTTCATTCTAGCAAAAAGATGGAGATTTTTTTTCTGTCTCTGGCTATAGATACTTTTATCAAATTGATTTGTGATGCTCACTGTAGAGTACTCACTGGCACAGGAGCAAACAAACTATGTGAAGGAAAAGAAAATAAGGGAGATGTCTGTAAATAAATTGAAAACTATCAATGTGTGTGACAAATACAACTTGTTTTAATTGCTTAAGCCCTTGTAAAAATGTAGATACAGTCACTATATTTAACTGATATGTTTAAAGTAATAAACTGTACCAGAGGTAGGCCTGACTCCTCCCAAACCTTCTGAAAAAAATTGAACGAGTATATTTCAGTACTTTAAAGACATGGTAGAGGAAGGGAAGATGAAAAGAGCCACCATCCTGGGATGCATCTTTGGCCATAAAAAATAGACTTTAAAATTCTGTTTCATTTTGGCCTGCAGGCATTGATGGCCCAGCTGCTTTCCTGAAATCAGAAGTGCAGGATTTGGGGACCAAACTCCAAACTCTGTCTGCTGGATCTACCAAACCAGAAAACAGTGCAGATAAGGAAAATGATGGGGTGGGTGTAACAGACACAGCAGGCAAGCCAGATCTGCAGGAATTATTACAGAAACGAGGTAAGAGTTAGTAATGGATAAAGGTCTTTTTTGGGGCTCTTCTACTTTTATAACTTTATTTCAGTGGCATTAAAAAATGAGGAGTCATGAAAGAAATATCTGTAGGATATCACTTTTAAAAGAGCTAGTAGATTTTACACCATGTGGAAGTGCAGTGATGCAGTTCCTTTTCCTGATATTATTTAAATATAACTCATACCAGTTATATTTTGAGGGTTTCTCAATGTGCTGTGTAATTTCTGGTCTTTCCAAGGAAATTGCTGACAAAATGCTATATACCACATTTTGCCAAAGTTTGGGGTATTTTTATCGCAGATATGTTATATCTTGGGAAGATACTTGAATATTTTCACTACAGCAGCACTCTTCAGTAAATGTCATGATTTAACTCTTTAGGAGACTAACAGGAAAGGTGATTTTTTTTTCCTGTGTCAGAGGCTGTCACAATCACTGTTTTTTTGAGTTATATATTGAATAGTTATATCCCACTGAGTAATTTCCTAGTGGAGTGTAGAGATCTGTCTGCCAAGTATCTTAAGTTTTTGCCAGTACTACAGGAAACCATTTTGTGTGGCATGCAGCCTAAGCACTTTGCAGCAAAATAATGGCTAGTGTTTAATTTAGTATACGGCTTCTTTTTATTTTGCAGAGCTTGTCTCCCAGAATGTTTGCAGTACACTACATGTATTGAGGTACTATCACATACAGAGGTATACTCATCCAGTTGTCAGATGGCACAGCTGCTTACCTGCAGATAGCAACCTTACACAAGACTTAGAAAAGGAAACAGGAGAGAATATCCAGTAACTTCAGGGGAAATTAGTGGAGGTAGAATATAAACAGTGAATTTTGAAATTGGCTGGAGTACCAGGGTCAACGCCTTTCCGCTTCCCAAATGTCCTTTGGGGAAGTTTACTGACAGGTTGTTAAGACTGGATTTTTCTGTTTTATCTGAGACTTCCAGCAGTGCCCCTTCTCTGCATTGTCATGTCAGAGCATTGCTATAACATATATTCTCAGAAAATAATTCAGTTTAGCAGGCTGTGTTCATTTTCTGTAATGTTTTATGTACATTTCCTTTCTATAGCCAAATTAAAGAAAAGAATCACAGAACAAAATCCCTGAATCACAGAATCAGTTTGGTTGGAAAAGACTTTTTGAGGTCATCGAGTCCAGCCTATGACCGAACATCACCTTGTCACCTAGACAATGGCACTGAGTGCCACATCCAGTCTCTCCTTAAACATTTCCAGGGATGGTGACTCCACCACCTCCCTGGGCAGCCCTTTCCAATGCCCAGTCACCCTTCCTGTGAAGAACTTCTTCCTAATGTCCAATTGATGATGCAGTTCCAAGTGGAAGGACACACCAAACAGTGATGTGTACAGAACCTCTTTATAAATGTCTTTATGCAGAGTTATTTTAATTACATAGACCCACCTAAGCATGATGTGCTTAGGTTAAGACTTCCTGTGATCCTGAAACTTCTCAGTCTGTGCTTCAGTTTTAGAAATCAAGTCATTATTAGTATTTATGGTCCTGAGTTTTTGTTACTGATATAAGAGCAGGAGATGCTGTTACTGAAAAATTGACATACTCTGTTCCAGTGTGTGTAAAACTGAGGGGAAACAGTAAAGGATATAAACTGTAAAGAGTCCAATTTATGGGATAGGTGTCAACATATTGATCTGGATTTCCTTTTATTGTTGTTCTTCTTAAGACATGAAGGACTTTTTTGCATGAAAATCTGCAAGATTTATTCAATGGCAACATAAACTAAGCAATATCTTATGTCATGGAATACCAAGTAAAATCCATATTAATAAAGGCCTGACAGCTGCAAAACATCACTAGGAATTTGGATTACAAGGCTCAGGAAGAGATATAGCATTTGAAAAAAAATCAGCAGTTGAAACAACAGAAATTAGAAGTGTGGATAAGTATTCAAGAGTTGTATATGACTTAGTGATGCCATGAACTCGTGACACTTTTCTTTCAGAGATTATATGTTTGATCCTGTATTCTGACAGGAATTTCAGGCAGTTTGAATTTTGATGAGGAGGATACAGAAGAGGAAGAAGCTAGCAAGAGACCAGTGTCTCATTCACCATACCCTGAATCTGAGAGGCCTAGTTCTGCATCCAGCGAGAAGTCTTTTGTAGTAAGTGTCTTGAAATCCATTTCTGATAAGCACTGGGCACATGCTTGATTTTAGTGCTAACCTCTGGAGCACTGGGTTAAAATAGAGTCGCTGCAAATACAGTAGCCAGCAATATTATTCCCTGAAAGCAGAGGAAGGTCAAGATTGTCAGGTTATCTGACTGAAGGGACACTGAGTTAAACGTAAAGACTTATCAATGATCAAAGGAACAATTGTGGGTGGAGAATCCCGAGGAGCCTAATCAGTGAATATTCGAGCACAGAGAGTCAGCACAATTACTCTTAAAGAAGACAGACTGGGCCATTGTCTGCAAAATTCACCAAAATGACTCAGGGAAGCTCTGAAATGCCATGCAAACATAGGAGGGATTTCTTCCTGAAGGTTTATAGCATTTATTATGGGATGGCAAAGGGAAAGAGAATTTTTGAATGGAACAGAGAATGCTGGGGTTGGACAAACTTTATGTAGGTTGTTTGGGGGAAAGAACTTAAGAGGGAAAAGAGAGCTATCAAGGTGGTTCAGGGAGTAAGAAGCATGGGAAGACAGAAATTAAAGGGGGTATGCGTAAACAACTACAAAACAGTATGATTGTCTGCCCAAGCCTTGTGCCTTGATTACTGAAAATTGTGTGTGTGTGTTTGTGTGATACACATACACACATGGTAGGGGCTGGAGGGAGGGAAGGGGTGAGACCCTCTAGTGAATTTCAAATCTATGTGTGTGTCTGTGCTATTCACTCAGGTTTCCTACTGGCTGTAGCTGGTAATGGGGATAAACCTGCAACTTCATCATGAAGGCCCAAAGAGGAATCTCTTAAATGCTACAATTGACAGGATTCAGCTACCTCCAAGAAAAAAATTACCTTAATGACCTGTACCAGATTTTCATTAGAATTCAAATTCCTTTGATGACCCTATGCATTCTGACTATGCACATTGTTCTAAGGCTCTTCCAACATTTAATTTATATGGTTCCATCAGCAGCTTGCTCCATTTCTCCTACTGTTCTGAACCAACATAATCTCAGCACTCGTTTCAGTGACAAAATCCCAGCCTGTCTTACTGCAGCATCCATCAATCCTGCTTTATCATACTGTTTTATTTTACACAGCATTTGAAGTTCTAAAAGTAAAGAGGTTCTTTGCTTAGAATATTTACAGCACCTCATCCTATTTCCCCCTTTCCAGCAAATCTCTCATGTCTGCCTAATGGGTACTTCTTCTCTTTTCCCCTCCGAGACCTAGTCCTTCCTCAGAGTAAAACCTTCAGCTGCTTTCTTCTGAGGAGACACAGGTTTGTTTAACCTTCCTTTCCTCAGTATCTTCTGGAGACATGAGATCTTATGTTTCAGCAAACCACTATTTTCTTGTGGAATACCAGAGTCTCTGATCTATATTAATTTGCTAATATGATGCTTCTTCCCACAGGAAACAGGTGCTTCCTGTAGTCCATCCCCTCAGGCAGATGCACAGCTGGGAGAAGTAGAGAACTTGGAGGATTTTGCATTGCGCCCTGCACCCCGTGGAATTAGTGTCAAGTGTCGAATCACTAGAGATAAAAAGGGAATGGACCGGGGGCTCTTTCCTACTTACTACATGCATCTAGAAAGGGATGACAACAAAAAGGTACTGGAAACAGCACACATTATCTTGGCTATTGTACTCCTACCACAGAATATTTTTGGTGCAAGGGAGAGCTTTTAGTAAGAAACCGGTAGCTGAGGAGAGCCATCATGCAGATGAGGACAGCTTATATTTGGCCAAGGTAATAAGGAGGGAATTAGTATGTAATTAGCATTGTATTATGGTTTAAAAGCCATAATACAGTGAAAGATGAAATTGAAAAGGATAAAAATGTTAAATATTAAAAAAGAGCAGGAGGACTGAGTTGCTGTAGAAAAAAAGGAGGGAAGACTAGAAAGGACAGTTGCATCAAATCTAGACTGCCGAGTGAGCTGATGGAGGGATAGGATTTCAGGCAGGGCACTTTGGAAGAGAACAAAATTGTGGAGACAGTAATATTAGCACAGAACAAAAAGGGGGATGTATATGGGAAATGGAGAAATAACAGTTTGGATAACAATGTCTCTGCATTCTTACAAAGCACCAGTCTTGATCAAAGTTTTGTATTTCCAGACATTCCTTCTTGCAGGGAGAAAAAGAAAGAAGAGCAGAACATCCAATTACCTCATATCAGTTGACCCAACTGATTTATCTCGGAAAGGGGAAAGTTTCATTGGAAAACTCAGGTGAGAACCACAGATGAAAACTATAGACAGTTGAGATAGGATTTTAATTTGAATCAAGTTCTGGATATGGCTGGCAATCTGGTAAAAATTCAGAGAGAATGAACTTGCATTGTTCTGTTCAATGTAATCTGTATTCACTTGGGTTGGCAGCCTTCTTCAGCATTACCATTCACTGTGGCAACTCAGAGAAGAAATTGTCTAGATGCTTTTCCAGGATAGGTTACAGGCTCACCATGAGCACATCATGGAAGCTCCTTACTGAGCTGGCAGCAGGAAGATTCAGATGGCAGGAGATGCATGTGTTTGCTGTGCTATACAAATACTTTCAGAAGTATCAGAATACTTTACACTGATGCCTCTCTTTCTGTGTTTTTCCATTACCTGACACTAGGTCAAACCTCATGGGAACCAAATTTACAGTCTATGACCATGGAGTTAACCCAGTCAAGGCACAAAGTCTAGTGGAGAAGGCTCATACAAGACAGGAGCTCGCAGCTATTTGTTATGTAAGTACTGCCTCTCCCTTTTTGCCCCTTTCTTTGTGCCTGGTTACTGAGGAAACACAGCTTGCAAAATAGTACTGCTACCAGGCTCCTCCACTTTGGAACCAAGTTCAACTAGATACAACAAGAGGTAGATGCCTCACAGATAAATTCTTAAAAGTTTATTGAAAAAAAGAAAAAGAAAATCAATGCCAGGAGTGGGAGAAACACACAAACTAACATCCTTATGACCTTATCTGGCCTATTCAGTGTGTGGCCAGTCAGCACATGCTTTACATGGAGCCAGCCACAGAATGAACTGCCTCTGGCTTAGCTGGTATCTCGTAGACCCTGAGAAGGAACTGGGAGTACCCTGAGCAGAATTAATTTTTGCAGAACCAAAGGCCTTTTGAGGGATAGGAAGGAGCTGGTAATATTTCAGTAGCAGCTTGATGGTGGTAAGGTTGTGGTTCCAGAGTAAATTGTTATTCACTAGCTCTGTTTTAGAGATGTTATGCTCTTGTGAATCCTCGGTATAGGATTCTGAATTAGGAGGCACTTGTGGACACTACGGAATTACATGAGTGTTCTCATGTTACATTGTTTCATATTCCAGTCCTTTAGTTAGAGTAAAATTGGAGGTTCTCTACAAAACAAATGTGGTCAAGTGGAAGGATTTTTATTTTTCTCACAGATGTTTTTACTTTTCTCACAGAAGCTTAAAGATGTATTAGCCTACTGGAGCAGCATCTTGATTTTTTGCTTTTGCTCTTAATCTTAATGGCACTTGGGAAAGAATTGATGTGCTAATTCCAGTACTAGCCTGTATACAGAAGTATCACTAGATATTTTCTTTGTATATAGTATTCCTCAGTTTCCTACCTAGTTGGACACAGCAGGGTGTTAGAATGAGAACAGACAGTTAATTTAAAACCAGAGTTCTGAACTTTTATCTACAAGGAGTTCGTAAAGTTTAAATATGAATAAAATCAGTACCCTCATTCTTATACATGCCCCTAAATTTTTTGAAGTGAAGTAATAGAGGTTGCAGCTCCAAAGACCTTTGTCTATGTCTGCAAAATGCATTAATGTGTTAGGAGAAGCTGTATCACTGCTGACAATCGGTTCAGTACTTCTAAAAGATTCTGGCTTTTTAATTGGTCTTTGAGGATTTTAAAGGTTATCACTGACATTGTTGCAGAACGCTAAATGGACCCTTGGATTTTGGCTGATATTGTTAAATGAATGGTTTGAGAATACAAGGACTTTTTTCCTTTGCTTTTTGTACTCAATCCACTTGGAATGGTCTCCTTCAGTACTCTGGAAAAATGTGCTTGATTTAAGATTGAAGCTTGGATAATTGCTGAATATTTCCCTTCCTGGGTCTGTTCTTAAACATTTATAAAATGTTCTGATTTGAGAGAAAATTGTAGGTGTGTTCTTAAACACAAATAATAGCACCTGAAGAAAAATGTCCTTCCTTGTTCAGAAACATTTTAGACTATGTGGTGATATACAGACAACATAGACTCAGGTCAAAGATATTTTGACTTTTAACGTACTTGAGGCTTGTTCACCAGCAAGGTTTCAACACATTATTGCCTCAGGTACTTATGCCTGGAAATTGCAGTTGTCTTATTTTGTTGTAAATGTTTTGGTAGGCTAAGAAAAGGAGTCCAAATTAGTTAATACCATGTATATCTCCTAACACTGTTCTCCAAATGAGAAAGGGAGAGAAAGCAGTTGTCAGTGATTAAACACAGTTGTAGTTAGATAACTGCTGCTACAGTTGTAGCCAGCAAAACCCTAACTTCTAATATGAACGGCGATACAAGTTTAGTTTTGCTGTCTTCTCTGAGGTGGAGTGTCTCATTTACTGAAAATAATGGCTTTCCTTGTCTTTCAGGAAACTAATATCTTAGGATTTAAGGGTCCCAGAAAAATGTCCGTGATCATTCCAGGAATGAACATGAATCATAAGCGAATTCCAATCCGTCCACGAAATGTGAGTTATGAAATTTGGTCATGTTTCAGATTGAAGGAAGATATTAAGACTTCCCTGTAGAGGCCTGGGTGTTAGTGACAATCAGGGTTTTTAGTAGCCAGGGCTTTAGCAAGTGGCCTGGAGAGTAAATACAATGTAGCCTAAATGTGTTGATTAACTGGCTCTTGCCTTCTACCTAATCTGTAGCCGTCTGAATTGTATTCGTATCCTTACCTGTGCTTTGGCCAGCCTAACTACTATTTACTTGTCTCTACTTTGTTGCTGTTGCACCTACAAGCTGCCCTCATGGTGGGACCCTGTAGTCCTTAGGGTTGGATGAACACAGCACACACTTGCTTCTCCCAGGAGCTTGCATTCTTTGTCAGGATGTCGATTGCAAGAGATAGGCAATAGACAGATAAGGTACTGCTGGTGCAGTAGCAAGAGAATAAATACACTTTTGATTAGAATGCTGTTAGCCTTTTTGTAGGAGTAGCAGAAAAGGAGGATTCTTCAAGGAGAAGGAGGAATGAGGAGAAGGATGGAGTTTCGTTGTGACTATTTAGTGAGGATTTCTCATACATATGAGGGGTGTTATAGTAGAAGCTGACAGAACAGTATCTGAAGGTATGTTAAGGTATGTGATGAAAATTGTTAGGCTCTCATAATGTAGGTTTTATGTTTAGTGACAGGAGATCAAAAGGCAGAAAGAATAGGTGCCAGCTGAAAGATGTGGTCAATGTTTAAGCTAGAGAATGGTATTTGCAGCCATGTTATGAGTAGATATGAGTAGGACAAGAATGTATTTCCTGAGATCAGAGAAAAAAATCTTTAAGAATGGTAATGGACAGTCATGGAGAGCCCAGAAAAGAGATTTAATTCTTGTGAATGGTCAGAAAAATTGTATCTGGAAGTGGTCATTTATTCATTGTCTTTCAATTGGCGTTGCCATCTCCCCTCTTAGCACAGTAATGGTTCTGTGGCTACGCCTTTATTTTTCTCCCCTAAATCTAAATGCACTTTGTTGGTGCCAGTTCTCAGGGGTTTGTTTTGCATCTTTAGAAAGTAAAGAAAGACAAAATTAAAAAGTAACTAAACTGAAAAGGAAGTTTTATTTAGGTTTTCCTCAAAAATCCACTATGGCATCTTTGTACAATAGTAAAGCACATACTATAGCCATATCAGTCAGACTTCCACAACAGGTTGTTTTTTGAGCATTTTTTCTTGTTAGTAGCTTAAGCTTGGATTCTTTTTCTTCAGAGTTTTACTATATATAGCTCGGATTTTATTTGTTGCAGAACTTTTAGAATTAAATCATATGTCATGTTTCACTGCAACCTGAATCTCTTTGTAATTCATTGTTTGTCAAATTTAATATGCTGTTTGAAATCTTCTTTGTATCTTTTTGGTTTTATTTCTCTCTGGTTTTCATACTGTACATCGCTCATTAGACCCAATAGAATGACATTTAACCTTACATCTTGCTGCAGCCTTTCTACTGAAGCACCTCAGGGCCTGGCACTGTGCAGTTAATTGTAGATTATTTTCTTTTATTTCAAAGTCTAGAATGTTAGAAATGGAAACTAAATGAACAGGATCAGAGAAGGATTATGAGACTCAGAAGGGATTCATGCCAGCAGGATGGCAATTATCTGTGGACTCTGAATAGCTCCCTTTCCTTTACACACACTTCCTTCCCTATCACTCTTTTTACTTTATTGAATGAAAAGGAATGCTTGGACTGGGAATCTTACGAAAGCGTCTTCCTGGTACTTGCAGAAAATATTTGGTAGGACTGAGTTTAAGCAATGTCATTGTGTTTCATTAAACAGGGAATGAAGTGTACATGAGAGAGGTGGTACTCAAAGGCAGAGCCATTCCAAATCTGATAAATACATTTCTTTCTTCTGAACAGGAGCATGAGGGTCTGCTGTCAAAATGGCAAACCAAAAATTTAGAGAACCTCATTGAGTTGCACAACAAGGCTCCAGTCTGGAATGATGATACTCAGTCCTATGTTTTGAACTTCCATGGAAGGGTCACTCAGGCCTCAGTGAAGAACTTCCAGATTGTCCATGACAATGACCGTAAGAGTCTGGTGGAGAGTGTGTGGGACTTATTTAAACAGGGAGAACCAAATTTATTTCATGAGATTTGGGAGGAATAGGACACCCTTCCCAGAGAACAGAAACTGGGTAAAGGAATTTAGCTCAGGATTACTGGGGACTTCTGAGCTGTCAGGAAAATTATATAAGGCCTCCTTTTTTCTGGGGTGGATGCAGATACTGCTGTCCCTAACTGCAACAAAAGAAGGGGCAAATGAAGGCTTTCTGAAGTGAAAGAAAAGGTTTAATACAGCACCTTCAGGCTAGCAAAAGAATGGTTTGAACTTTGGTTCTGAGAAGAAAAGTAATCTCTAGAATAGCACAGTCACTCCAAAGGACAGATTTCAAGGGCACTGGTGGGAAAGGATGGGTACACCAATCAAATCTTTGGGACTGGCAGATGTGTGGGGGTTTTGTGGTTGGGTTTTGTTTGGTACTTCTTTTCTGGTTATTGTTGTTTGGTTTTTTTCTTTTCCTTCACTGTGAAATTGTTCATCTCTGCATGTCTTTTCTCCCCAGCTGACTACATTGTGATGCAGTTTGGCCGCGTAGCAGAAGATGTGTTCACTCTGGACTATAATTACCCTCTCTGCGCTCTTCAGGCCTTTGCTATTGGACTCTCCAGCTTTGATAGTAAATTGGTCTGTGAATGAGGGACAACAGACTTGAAACATGGAACTCCCTCCCACACCTACATCTTGTAAGAGTTCCAGGTATAGCAATGAAGAGCATATTGGAAGGGAGGACAGACTTCTGTAGGCTTAAAAGAAAACCAATTCCAGCCTTCAGAGCATTGTGGGAGTTCACAGTAGACCACCTTGGGAGCAGTATGGATTGTGGAAGAACAAGAAATCTAGGTGATGTTTCTGTCATTGGTGTTTATTCTGCTTTTAGAATCCATGTTTACAGATACTGCATGAGAGTGGACTAAGCCCAGTAATTGGACCTCCTTGCAGCTAGAATTAGAAAAATAATGGTTAAATATTCATTTACCTTGAAGCTTCCACAAAGCTGGGAGATGATGCTACTCAAGAGTTCCTAATCAGATGAATTCAGAAAAAAAGAGAAGACATTGGCTCTAATATGACACTTTTACTCTATGGAATGATTGTCTGTTAAGACTGATACTCCATTTCCCTCTCAGTATTCTAATTTCTCTCTATCCCTTGACAGTCTTTTTACAACAATCAAATCTCAAACACCCCCTTTTCAGATGGTTATATTATATTTATTGCTACTTCTATTATTTTTAACCATGTGAAAAATGAGACTGAATAGATGATAGAATCTGACTGAATTTGGCAGAAGATAGTATTGTAGCAATATACAGTACCACTTCTGAACAGCAGTGTTCTGATTGATTGAATCTAGACTGTAAACTGGTCAGAAATATTTTTTAGTTTCCCCATTGTTCATTAAATTTGCTACATTTTTAGGTATAAGTTTGTGACCAATTTTTTTTAACATGAGATTATCTCAAGGCATGACATATTAAAGTAGATTTTATAGAAATAATTTTAACCTGACTATAAGAAGGAGTTACCTCAAAAAGAGATTACAGGTATTTTCAAAGGCATCAGTAAGTTTAATGTAATTGTACCACAAGGCTTTGCAATGTGTTCTTCAAGTGTTCCATTTTTAATACTGGATGTACAGTATGGAGACACGGACCGCTTCTTGATTCATGTGGCCTTAACTCATCAGGCAGCACAGCATGGCCTGGAGGCCTCAGTGCACTCATCTTCTGTGTACTGAAGCAGAGAACAGTTACTGTCTTGCCTGCTTCTTGCCTATTACACATATTTGTGATGGTCTTGGAGAAGTCTGTCCCTCTACTGAGACAAGAATTAGGTGTTCTCCAGCTTTGGTTGTTGTCCTTGTCAGCAGACTAACTCTGTTTCAAGCTGCAAAGAGCAGATAAATATTGCTTTTGGTCCCTAGAGTCTTTGCAGTGGTAGGTATCGTGCTCTTTCACATTAACAAAACTTTGTGAAGACGTTTTCTGATATTGCTAGAAAGAATAATGATCATAATCATGTGTAAAGGGTGTATTTAACTGTAAAATAGGAATGAGGCTGAGAAGTCCAGCTCTTGTATGTCTCAGATGACCATTTTTCAGTAGCTGCTGAGATATTTTCTTGAGATGATGTCATCAGAAAAGCAGTCAGTGAAGAGAACTTGAATGCTGATGGATCTATTTTGTGCCTTTGTGTACTTCCTGCTCATCATGCTGGGGATGAGACCTGGCAGTGTTTTCCAGCTGTGCTCTTCTGAAGTCTTGGCTGATGGTTCTACATTCCCTCTGCCCATCCAGGAAAGGAAGTCAGTTTGTGAACCTGTCTGGTTATTTTTCTGACTAGGAGGAATGTGTGAAATAAATTGCCTTATGTTATTTTGGGGTGACTTGAAGGTAGAATGCTAATTTCTGATTCAAGATGATTTTCTTTGTTGCTCAGAAGGCCACAGTAGCATCCCTTTACTTAATTAAGCTTGTCAGCAGTGACTCTGAGACATCAAATGATCCTGTCATGGCCTCTCAGTCAAATTATGCAGATAGATGAATTGATTCAGTGGTCTTTATCAGATACTGTTTCACATTAATTGTATTTATAACTTTTATATCTAAATGAAAATAAACTAATTTATATATTGAAAAGTCTTTGATTCGAAATGATTTTTTAATTTTGCTGTCACTTGTGTGTTGCACCTTGTTCCTTCTCTATGAACATATTACCTCCATTTCTTCTTATTTTCTTGACTATCATCTGTCTTCTTACTCCCTCTTTTCCTTTATAATTCTCAGTTCTCTTTCTTTGTGGTGTTGGGTTTTTTCCCATATACGTAGAAGTCTGGGAATGAGTGTAAGGTTAGTCTCTCTAATACTTTTACCCCCCTGCCCATTATCAGGTCTTACCCTATAGTTCTTGGTTTCTATTTAATTGTTTAAGCTAGTTCTGTTTCTCTGCCCCAGGTTTTTAATGTTTTTCCCAGCATCCAGGTAGTGCATTTGGGATGGTTCTTACTGCATTTTACTGCTTTCCATCTGAACCCATTCAAGTGTTGAAGTACATTAACATATATTTCTGAATCAGGTACTGAAGTAGTACGAGGCTAGGAAGAACATCAAGTTGAGGTGGTTATATTTTCCTCTTTCCACTGAGAGAAGTATGAACCTCAATAAGAGGAGATATGATAATCAGAAACTGGCACAGCTCTCAACATGCAAGCCCTATTCTTCAAGCACCTCTGTTTTTCCCACTATTTCCATCTGAGCCAAATTAGTCTTAGAGGGGAGAGAAAACTAAGTGGGAAGCACGACTGGACATTTGTTCTTAACACAGTAATATTAGTTGCATACGTGCAAATGTAACATGCTTGAAATCCCAGAGAGATCTCAAAGAATCATATTAAATGGTTAAATTTGAATCCTAAAGGCAGGCCTAGCAGATGGAAATGGCTCCTAGGCTGCTATAGGCTCTTGGGCTCAAAAACATAAACGACAGTAAAAGATTTCTTGCTCTTTTAGGGTTGAGTCTCACTCTCATTGAAGTGTTGCTGCTGAATTTGGTAGCAGTAGGACAGGAGGTTTTGTTACTGTTAGCATAGATATGATATGATATATGATATGATATTATATTATATTATTTCACTTAGTATGCTCCACTACTTGCTGGTGTTAACAGCTCTGTAAATCTCTCAGCTGACACTGAATTAGGTTTCCTGTTCCTGGTGCAGAAGACAAGCAAAGCCTTCCCTGAGCTTTACAAGTTGAGATAAGAGTTTGTGTGTGGTCTGGTCAAACGGAACTACAGAGAGATTCCCTCTTTGGCAGAGTCAGGAATCTCATCATCTCTGCCACAGGATCAAACTGTTGTACCTAACTGCAGTTTGGAACTAGTTCAGAGGTGTAAGTCCCTTAACTAATCCTAGGGCCAAGAGATTTGGCCCAGATTTGGTACAGTTAAGAAGAAGAGTAGAAAAGCAACACTCGTGTAAGGGCTCCCTTACTAACAGGGAAAACAGCTGGTTACCACTATGTAACTAGCAGGAATTGAAAGCCCTACCAGGAAAGAAGGCAGAGATCCTGTACCAGTGTTAACTCTTGTATGTTTTGAACTGTACATGCTATAGTTTCTGTTTTCTCATTGCATCCCTTAAGATGTTCTATATTGAATTATTATTTCCTTACTGGAAGCTGGAGGTCACTTCTTTTGTTTCAACATGGGAGAAAAATGTCAAAGCAAACTTAACTTCTCCAGCATGCGCTGAGGTAAAGGTTATGGTAACCATAACCTGCTCTGGTAACTTACCATTCAATATAGAGAATACATAAATGGGTGAATATATTCTGCAAGCTGGAATTTTTGATCTTCTAATTTGATTCAATTAACATTTCCATACAAGGCAACCCATTACACTGCTGAAACAGCTGAAAATTCTGTGCAAACAATGGATTTAAAAAAAAAAAATCTTAATTGAATTGAGCCTTTTATTTATTATAGAGAAAGTAATACTAATTTACTGTGGGGGAAAAAAGGGACTTTATTTTAAAACCTGCATAAGAAATCATTCTGATAGAGTACAAATAGGGTTGGGGAATTAAGTCTGATAAGTTTGCCCAACTCTCTCTGCTTTTTGTTCTAAGCAGAATAGTTTGGTTCTGCATTAGCTCCACTAAAAAAACACAAACAACTCACCACTAAAAAACCTGTATTCTCCTGCATGAGTTTCCATCTGCAACTGACTGAAGTCCTGCAAACAATTTATGTGATGATTCACAGGAAGGAATAGGTTTCAATTCCTTCTCTTTGAGCTGTGTTGATTTGGCAAGGAAAGGGGAGCAAAACAATGTGTTAGTCACAAAATTATGAGACCTGGCCTAGAATTCCCAGTGAATATAAGCGATGAAAAGTGAACTACCTTTCATATACATAGGGTTTGGGTTTTTTTAAATACATATGGCTTCATAGAAACAGTGGCTAAATTAATTCATTACAGGGCTTCATACAAAAACCCAAAACACCCATCCCCCAAATAGTTTTACTGAATTTTGTAACATGAACTTATTTATATTGTGTGTACTCTCCCTTCCTACAGTATCAGAAAATCTTATTTTTATTAAATTGATGGGGTTTGCCATCTGGTTTCTGAGGCATTAGGACACATTTCGGACCTGTTTCCAGGTCTCTGCAATTTTCTCTGCACTTCGAGAGAGTTAACTTTGAGAGAGTTAGGAACTTTTTTGTCTTTGGGTTCTTAGAAAAAAAAATCAGTTTCTTCAATATTCTGAAATTTTAAAGAAAGCCAACCATGTTAAAGCTCTTCCCAGGTAGTTAAGTGCGCACCAGGCATCTGTGACAAAATCACCTGCTGAAGCCATGAAAAAGTTTGGTTTGCTGATGCAGCTGCATTCCCAGAGCTGCTGCTAGGATGTAGTTACATTTATTAAACTTGTTGGTTTCCTACTGCTTTTGTTTTGGGGATGTGGCTTTCCAACCCTAGTGCAACTCTCAGTCTCGTATCAGCTTTTTCTAGCGCAGCACGCTGGCATTCCTGTATGAAGGAACAGATAGAAAAGGAGCAGCTTCGACGTGAGACTGAGAAAAGCCAGGAGCACCTCTCTTTGCGGGTGCGTGGGCGAGTACTTTGCCGCCTGGGCTACCGTCGGGAGAACCCCGCTACCGTGTCCGGCTGGGGCTGTTTGTTTCGCGGTGGCTCCGCGGCACTGGGTGCAAATCACGGCCCGTCTCTGAGGGGCTCGGCAGCCGCCGGGCCGCGCCTGGCGCGCAGGGGTGAGCCCAGGAGCCGCATCCCTGCCTGGGCGGCGCGGGGGTGTCCCCGGGGCCGGAGACCCCTCACATGGGCTTAGCCTATCGCCCCTGGGAAAGCACCAGATAAGCGGCGCCGTTCCCAGTGATCCGAGGCCGGCCCGTCCGGGCCACGCGCTCCAAGTTCTCCCGCGCCGGGCGCCG
>VZRX01015983.1:117345-140276 GCA_013398075.1 Notiomystis cincta | reverse complement strand
AAAAAAAAAAGGCAGCAAGCTGCCTCGGCCTCACGTCAGCCTGCCCTAACCGTGCACTTGAAACATCGGAGATTTCATTTTAGAGTTCTGAAACTAAATCCTGGTGGAGAATAGCCGCACCATGCCAAACAGTCGATTTCCTTTTCAGCAGAGCCATACATCACTGACCCACCCTTCCCTCCCGACAGAATGACATGTGTCATTTATCACCGGCCCTGCCAGAGTGCGGGGGGGCAGCGGCAGCTCCCGCCCGCCGCTGCTGGATGTGCTCGGGCCGGCCGGGGACCGGGGCTGGGGCCGGGAGCGCCCGGCCGTGCTGGGGGCACTGTGGGCACACTCGCTGAGGAGGTTATGTGCTTTATATTATCTCCTAAGTCGCCTTGTTCAGCCCCCTGAAGGTTTTCCCCTCCTGTTTTTTTTTTTTTCTCTCTCTCAGTCTCTCTTAATTTCTTTTTATTTTCCCCCTTTTTTTTTTAAGTTTGGCAGTTGGGACAAACTGGCTGACACGTATCATTCAAGCAGCACCAGCTTGCTGGGGGTTGTGTAAATGAATCTGGGAGCTCTTGGTTTCACATGATTCAAACGTGCATTATTGAAGATGGATGTTCCTTAAAAAAAGATTGATGATGGATATCAGGCTTATAGTGCCATTTATCATTTTGAATATTATTTAGACTTGCCGTGTAAAGCTGTAACTTGAGAGTTGGATGAGCTGGGACAGAATGGAGGCCTCAGCGTGCACGTTGTGATTGATGGCTTTGCTTTCTCATTGTTTGTTACCAGATACTCGCCGGTCATTACAGGAGTGCCTTACAATTGTTTTAGGGGCTGGATTTCCGTGTCTCTGTGTGTGTGTGTGTTTGTACAGCAGGGAGAGGGACGGGCAGAGGCACAGTTAAGTTTTTAGTGGGAGCATTTCAATAATTGTAAAGCATGTAGACAAAGCCGTGGCCCGTGCAAGGATACAGGCAGCCTTTTGCATGAGCACAGAGACTCGCCGTGTGAAACACTAAAATACAGCAGGACTGCAGCTGAGCCAGTGCAACACTGCCAGGCATTGCTGCTTCCAGTATAAAAATGGGCTTGTGAACAGATTAACACACTTCAGCTTCCTTTTGCTAACAGGANTTTTGGGTCCCAAATAATGGCAAAGAAAAGAAAGTTCTAGGACATAATTATTTCAGCATTCAGATATTTCTTTTCCGCCCACGCCCTTCATCCAGGACTGTGAATCTCTGAGTCTTGGTGTTCGCTCCCAAGCGTCCTGGGTGCTCCTGGAGGGTGGATGGCCTGGCTGTGTAAGCAGTGAGGGCAATCCCTTCCCTCTTTGAAGCTCTTTTGCTGGAACCAGGACACCCCCACCTGCTGGAAGAATTAAGGAAACAGCTTTTTATAGGCAATTAGATCTTTCCTTGGAAGTGCAGGCATGGACTTTCAGGAGGTGGACACTCCAACCATGGAGCAGCCTCAGCAACAGGCAGTGCCAAAACTTCAGGTGTTGGGGTGTTTGTGCACAAGCATCTTCAGGCAAGTGCGACACCCAGCCTGGTGAAACTTGTTCTGAGTTGCCAAACTATTGACTGTTCCTCGCCTGGCACATCCTACAAAACTCAAATGATTGACAGGAGCAGTAGGTACAGTGAGGCAAGAATTACTTTGTTGGATCAGTCTCGAATTTGCACAGGTATATGGTATTTTTGAAATACTGCTTGTCACATCAACTTTTTCTTTGATTGCAGGATGCCCTCCTAGCAAAAGGGAATGACAGCGACATTTAATAAACATTTGGGCTAAAATATGTGTTTTAAAGCCAGCAGGGACCTTATATGAGTGTTATAGAAATGAGTTTTTCAGTTCCATTTACTTTAGGAACGCTCAGTAGTCAGAAGTAAGGAGAATTCAAGTTTATACTTCATTCAGGTCCAACACCATGAAAAAACTCTGAAAAAACATAATATTTTCTATAAAGCCTTCAACGGCATGAGGTAAAACTTTGCTCTCCTACTCCTGCACTTGTGTAACACAGTAGGTAATTGAAGTACAAGTGCCAATTTGCTGTAACAATTGTAAACACACCTTGATACAAATGGCATCATTGCATTCTTACTGATTAGAAAACTTTGCTATTAATAGACACAAAGTCCATTTCAGGTGTAATTGGTAAGGAGCTGAGTGCAGTCATGGGAAGAAACCTTGTTTTGTTTTTTGTTCGCTTTTATTCTTATCCCTTTTTTCAGTTTTATAGCTGGAGACATGATTTATTGCAGCCATCCATCTTTGGGGCTCATCCATCACATCCTGGTTGCTAGGCAATCATGGCAGCAGCTGTTTGCTTTGAATCAGACAGAAAAGTTGTCAATCATCAAAGGCAGGTGAATAGCATTAGAAACACGCTATTGTCAGACGGAATAATTAATCAAAGAGAGAAAAGATAATTAAAAAGATATGACCCTTGCAAGTACTTGCTCTGGGTTGCCTGGAAAAAAGAAAAACTGCCTGGTCTTTTCTAGACACTTAAGCAGCTGAGGGCTGATAAAATATGCACTCTGCAGTGCATAGTTTTTAATTAATTGAAAAAGGTTCAACATTCAAAGACGATGCTGGAGAAAAGTCTGATTATGAGCATAAGTAATATTTATTGTTTGCATGAAAGGCTTGACATGGAGTTCTAACTTTCTGTCACAAATCTCCTGCATGCTTGCACTAAGCCTCTTTCAGCTTCCCTATCTTCCCTGGCAGTTACTGGAGTGTGTGGTTAGTCTGTCCAAGTGAGGGTCCTACGGCTTTCATCCACCCTTTTCATCCTGGGCCACCTTTCCAGGGTATTGTCTCCCTGGCTGGCCCCTGCAGCACTGTTGGAGTGCCTGAGCTCTGCCATCAGCAAGGCAGGCAGAGCTCGGTGAGGCTGCAGCACTGCTCTTTCTTCAGTGCAGCAAAAGTGTCCAGGCAGTACCTGTCTCATTTCCAATCAGCCTGAGGGATAAGAGGCTTGTGTGAGCCCATTCTGAACCCTGATTTTTCAGCAATCCGGTTATTTGTAGAAATGGAGTGATGAGAAGGCTGCCTCAAAGCCCAGTTTCCAACTCCTCCAAGTTTGGGTACCCTGGCAGTGTGTGCAGCAGAGCACACCCAGCTCAAGTGTACAGAGGAATGCACTTCTGGGTAGTGCAGTGTGTGTGAAACAGCTGAGCAGAGCTTGTACTGCTGCCAGCAGAGCAGGGCTGGGTGCTACTGCTGCCCAAAAGCTGGGTCTGAGGCTGGAATATGGCACAACATTTTTGTGAGAATGCAGTGTCTTATGATTGATTGTTGGGCAAAGTGCTCATGTGGTCCAAAAAACCCAGCTTTGGTGTTTGTTCCTGCTTAGAAGGTGTCAGTGGATAGACTGATCGTAGGAGAGCACAGGTATGAAGATTGCATTGTAGTGCTTCTTGTCTGAAAAAGTGCTTTGTAAGTAGTGATGCAGAGGGATGCATCACTGCTGCCCCTCTGCATTTTTCCATTTTTGGTTTCATACTTCCTTTACCCCATTTTCTGGAAACGAAGAAAGAAACTTCAAGTTTGTGCTGCCAGCAGAACAGATCCACGTCTTTTTAATATCAAAACTAGATATTAGTGTTGATTATCAGGAAGATTTGCAAGGATACTTGCCATGAAATACTGTGAATTTAAACTGCAGAATGAAAATCTTGTACAGCCTTCTGCACACACCATCCCTCTCCCTCTGGCTGATACCTTGGAGTGTTCTTTGCACAGTTCTTCGTGTCAGTGTGTCACAAGCAGCTCCTCTGCTAATTGTGTGTAGCCTGTACCACATTTTCTGCTCTCACACCCTGTTTCACTTGTAATCATTCCAGTATTTACTTAGAGGAGAGAACACAGCTAAGAAGGAAATGGGGTGCCATCTGAGTGCTGGGTATGACACATCTGCTGCATAGAGCTATTCTTCCAATGCTGGGAGCAGGAAGCTCAGGCTGCAGCTGACTTGGATGACTTGGAGAGATCTGTATCCTCAAGTAACATTTCATATTAGTGATTCCTCAGAACGTCATGTTCACCAAAGTTTGTGTGAGAAATAAAAAAAAAAATTCTCTAAAAGCATAGTACTGCATGTTAGTGTTAGCTTTAGAAATATCATCTGTGCACTGTGTGACCAAAGTCAGCACCCCCTTGGCTGATAGCCCAGCACTTCTGTGTAAAGTTAGGATGTTGTCTGGAGTTGCTGGCAGGTATTTTTTTTTCTAGTAGGACTAACTATTTTTCTTCTGTATGTCACAGTAATTCAGTCTGACATATTACTGGCATTTTTTTTCATAGGTGAGTGGGCCCTGTGCCTGTACAGGGCAGATGGGGGGGATGCTTGTGTACAGGAATGCAGTGCCTTCTCTAGCACATTTCCGTGGGTTAAATAAATGTGGGATAGCCATGCCAGCATGGGAGGTGACATGTTTATGGCTAAAGAGCTCTTTCCTTCTTTGCTGGGAAGCAGATTTGTCTCCTTTTCACATATCAACACCTCTGATACCTTTTCAAGTATTTGCTGTATTTCAGATCTGCTGATCACTGTTTTATTTACTGATAGGGGAACTGTGGCAGTAGTTCCCTAATGGAGGGATATATAGTGCTGACATCAAGGAAATGTTGGCTAAGAGACATATGGATAGATGGCTGCATGTTGGAATATAGATGGTTATTGTTAGTCTGATAGTGACTTTTTTAGCAGATTGTATATGAAAGTTCCCTGTGATAATGCTTTCCTCTGCTCATCAAGGTGAGATGCATCTTTTCCCTCTTATTTTTTCCAGTCTCTATTCCATGCATGGTGTTGAGGGAAGACAGAATAACTGTTCCCCACTTAAAATATTTATTGCACAGGTGAAAGAGATCGGACTCCATGAAAGGGTTTTTCTGTCCTAGCCCCTTCCTCATCCTTCCCCAGGTACAGGCTGATTCTGCAATTGCAATTGTAGGGAAGACTGTTTAGAAACTGAAAATACCTCAGTACTGAACATGGTAAAGCTGGATTGCCTTTTTGTTCATATGAAGTGAAAAATGGACAGAATATGTCAAACATTAACACTGGCACAGATAGTAAACTGTTTTGCTTTAACTGGTGAAAGAATGTGCAAAGGGAGTTTAAAATAAACAGTCAAATAACAATCAAGCATTTGCCAGTGTTTAACTCGCTGTGTTAAGCAGAATGTAGTATCTCAGCAGGAACCACTGAGTTACCTGGTACCTGTATACTGAGAAAAATATCTTGAGGAAATATATATAAATAGATATCTCTATAATGTGCTTGGCTGAGCTGTGTCCTAGGCTTGGGTGAACTGAGTAAGTGTGCGAGGCTTCCCTAGCCCGGCCCTGCCTGCCCAGGCTCTGACACTGCAGCTCTGTGCCAGGCAGTGCTCAGGTCTGTCCTGCTCTCTGCCTGCAGAGATCCAGGGCATTCCTCACTGGCTTTTGAGCCTGCTGGAGGGGATGTGTTTCCTTTTGAAGATTTCCGATCTGAGAGAGACTTTTTCTTCGACATTTTTAAGGTTAGTTGCCCTTTTTATTCCTCTCAGAGTAGCTTGCTGTTGCATCTCTTATATGCTCGGTGATTTCAGGGTTTCAGTCCTACCAGCCTGTGCAGTGAAACAGAAATATTTCTTATCTCCAGTTTTCAGTTTGTCAGCAGTGCTTAAGAAAAGTCTTCTGCAAGCTAAACCTGAAGCTTGGAAGATGTTCTGGTGTTCTCTAAGTGACCGTCCTTTGGTGTCTAAGCCACACTGCAGTGAAATGCATAAAATACATTTGTATTTACTTACTTACATGATGAAAAGTATCATGTTTTATTCAGCATATTTTTTAGGATACATCTTCAAAAATGACTGGGGTAATAGATAATGGTTTTACTGTCGTAGGTGCAGGATGACTAACTCATGTCAACTGATAATCCAGGAGCAGAGCCAGATGGCCTTGGAGATAGGGAATCATCAGATAAAATCCATCAGGCAGGGTACTACTTTAATCCCTAGGGTAACTGTGTAGGAAGGGGCAGGGTTGGAAATGCCTTCAGGAGAAGGGAGAGGCAGAACTAGTGCCATGCAGAAGAAAGGACTGATAGGTAAAATCCAAACCACTGTATGCTCCCCAAAATAGAAGTACCTGAGTTCATGTGTTACTTTCATTCAGTTGCCTTCAAAATCCTGTGTACACTGTGCTGTTGTTTTAGAGTTAAACATATGCTTTGCTTTCTAATTAACCCCCAAATCCCTTTGCATTTGCCATATTAATTTAATTAGTCTGGGTGTAAGAGTACAATTCTGGCCACTACCTTAACCTTGTAAGTAAAATGGAGAGACATAAAGTAGGTGGACAAAGCTGGGTTGGACTTGCTGCAAATTTTAATGAAAGAACATTTGAAAAGTAGAAGGTAGAACTTCAGACAGCAAAGATAGTGTGTGAGTGGGTTTTTTATCTGCTGAAATGTATCATTTACCCAGGATACCTTGTCTTCCTTTGTTTTTGCTCTGGGCCTGCAATAAAATGCTTCCTATCTATATTAGTTAGAAAATAGTCCCATGTAATATATGAGAATAGCAGTGCATTATTTCCTCATGCTTATATGTTTCCTGTGTAAAATATTCTAGCAGCAGTGAAATCTTGCTGTGTGATTGCATTTCATTTTGAGACTGTTAGCTGAATAAGCAGGAGGACAAGCAAGCAGTAAGCTGAATGAAGGAAAAAGAAATAAAATTTTACAGCACATTCTTGTTGTAGGAGTGTGCAACACAAAATTGTGTGACTCAAATGCTCAATCTGGTCTTCATGATTAAGCAATAAACAAATTACAAAACAAAGTTATCATCCTCTAGAAACTTGTGCTCAGTCGTGGAAAGCGAAGTATTTAACATTTCTCAAAGGAAAACATCTTTTGTTACTTGATCTTCACTGGCTGTGTTTTTTTAGCTAACAATACCACGTGTTTGCATTAGGCTAAAATTAAAAACTTTTTTTATAGACACTGCAGACATTTTATATAGTTGATTTATTGGATGTTGATAAAAGGAAATGAAACAGTTAAATTTTGTGTTAAAATGAGAGTGTGATTTGGTGTAAGTACTGGAAGACACACTTTTGTTACACTTTATGTGAAGCAGTTGCTTACTTTGCCAAGTAGAAATGTCTTTGTGTGTTGATATTTGGGCCACACCTGAGGTATTGGAGTTCTGATCCAGGAGTGTGTCTTCTCAGCAGCAGTACTGGGAACATGTAATAATATTAGTGCTCAAGAGTCCCCCAGATTCTGCTTCTTACATTCAGCATAGATGTCCCTGTGTGATTTTTTGTGTAAAAACCATGAGTGTGTAATAGTTATTGAAGTGTTGTCAGACCACTGGTGTGTGTTCTGCTTTCCAGATAAGACTCCCCCTCCCCAAAAGGCTTTAAAATGGCAATTTCTTAAGCTGAGGAATTTGCATTGTTGTAATTGGGATCCTGCTTTCATTCAGTGTGGGACCCACCTGTGTGGGGGAAGGAGGTGCTCTGTTCTTCCTGGGGTCTGTGGGACTTGCTGGGTACAGCAGCCCTTCCCATCAGCTTGCTGAGGTGGCTCAGGCAGTCCAGGGCCCTGGAGGGTGAAAATGAACTCACATGGCATGGTCTGGAGAGCTTCAGTTCCTGTCCTGAGCCTGCCTCCCTGTCACAGTGGGACATAAACGAGGAGGGGAGCCCAGAGGAGCTGCCCAGCCCTCCCCAGGTCAGCCCTGCAGCCGTGCCCTTCCTGGCCGACACACACGGATATCCCGCGCTTGCCAGGCAGGATCTCCCAGGGTCCTGCTGCAGGTGGGGGATAGCCTGGCCTGCACAGCTCCCTGGGGGTTGTTGCACTTCCAGGTATTCCACAGACTGGCCTGGCTGTCGGTAGCAAAGGTTTGGAGCAGTGGGTACTGCTGTGGATTGTCCTTCGGAGGAAGCCATGGGTGCTTCCAGCGGTTGTTCTTGTTATACCCAGTCCAAAGCCTGCTGAAATCAAATATTATTCTTTCACTGACTCTATTAACTTGACTGGGCTTTCACTGAGTTCTGTAGTGCCAGTTTAAGGAACAGAATTTCATCTGAGTTACCTGATAACTGAGGTTGTGCTTCTGCTCATTGTTGATGTAGTGTAGATCCTGACAGATTCTGGTAGATGATTCTTGGCTGGGTTCTCAACTTGTCAAGTAACCTTTTTTGTGCTGGAGAACCTGTAAGGATTTGGGAGTAGATGCTGAGCAATTGCTTTTCTTAAAAGGAATGTAATGTAATCCTAATGTCTCAGTCAGGAACGGAGATTTTTGTTTGATGGCATTCAATCAGGTGGAGTATTTTAATCTGTTCTGAAATAATTATACCATTACTAATGGGATGCCAAGAAACTTTTGTTAATATTCAGAATAGTATTAAGTTATAAATAGACAATATTATCAGTCAAGTGTCTGTATCAATAGGTAACAGCATTGTGCAAATTTGTCTGTTGATTCTATTCTAAAAACACACTCTTTATCCTTACTCTTTTAGTACAAAATTACATCTCGTTATGGATAATATGTCATGTCTCCCTAAAAATGTGATCTTGATTTGCATCCCAAGATGATACTTTACTCAATAAATCAAAATCTTCCTCAACAGTTAGCAACCAACTTATTTAATGGTTATGTCTGAAATGTTGATACAGGGAATTTAGCAGTTAACAGTGTTTATGCATTCCAGGAGCATTAACAGGTTGGGTTATACTGGAATCCAGTAAATATCCATGAAACTCGTGGGAGAAGGAAACTCTACTCGGGGTCTGAGTGCTTGCCTGCCAGACACCTCGTGAAACATAAATGCAATAATAAAGTTTCTGATGATGATATTGTCAGGAGCACACAGTGCCTGTTATCGCCAGCGAGGAGGGAGCGGGGCCTATCGCCGCTGTTTAGACTGCGGCAGGAGAACACCACAGCTGCTCTTATCTTCTGCAGATAGTTTTGTACTGAATCAGTGGGTTTTACACATTCTTGTGTATGAAAAAAGGCTCTTCACCTTCTGTGTATTTCTGAAGAAAATAAGAGGAGGATAGTGTTTGTCTCTGTCGCTTCCCATTTCTACAATCAAAGTTCAGCAAAATATCCCTACTAAATCTGTAATTTTCCCAGTAGCTTTTTGCTTTTGGTTGCTGGTTTTCCTTTGTTGCAGTCTAAAATGGGCATTCTGCTCAAATGAGTAAAAAATGCCCTTTACTAGCTACAGTCTGCATGCTCATAGGCAGTCATGGCTGGCTGCCTTGTACCTGATCTGTTTAGCAGCTGTGGGGTGGGTAACCCCAAAGCAAGCCAGCACTTCTAAAACTACTACTGTTTTTTTGTCTCTGTGCATATAGATGACATTTTCCTCAAAACACATCTTCAACAGAGTTTTTTATTTCTGTTCCTTATGACAAAACATGGCAAAGAAAGACAGAACATAAATTCCAACTGCAGTCTTGAAGTTTGAAGTTGCATTTGAGCCACATTACACTGGGTATTATCATTATTATCTTTTGGTGCTTGTATGTATGTAAATTACATTAAAAGTAAGATCAAGGCATTCATGAAATATTGGTGCCATCAGTGGAAAAAAGATGAACAAACTATTATGACAGATGAAAAATAAAAAAGGATGTTTTTAATTTGACAGTGAACCGAAACCCACCAACTTTATAACATGAGAATATTTTTAACAAATATTCCCTTAAAGCTTTGCTGTGGCCATGCCCTCGATGGCATCTCCAGTCTGTCAGCAACTTCATTATAAAATTCTCTTACGAGGATACAGCTTTAGATTGTTACCTAAACCTCTTTTACTTGGAATGTTGTATTATCTTGCTTTGCCTTAAAGCAGGCACACTTTTCAAAAGACCTACTTGTTCAAACAATTTACGTTAACAAATTGTCATAAATACATTCTTTGATATTCAGGTTCTCCTGTTTTCTGAGGCCTGCTTATTAAAAATAATTTTACAAATCCTGCCTTCAGTCACAAGTGTCTGGTAAATGCTGGTATTTTGAAGTTTAAATAGATCTTCTTACCCTACATAGTAATATATATATTTATTATATTATTATCTGTGTCTTTAATGGATCAGAAACACGAAACCACAGAGATGAATTCAGACATCAAAACTAGGAAAACCTGGTTTAAGAAACCTAACTTTTGATACATATACATGCAATTTTTTCTTGGAAAAAATATTGCAGTGAGATATTAAGTTCATGAAATTAGATATATTCATAATCTGTCAGTCTGTGCACCAAAATAATGATTTTTCAATGTAAATTTTATGAAGTGTTAGAGAGTATTGGTACCCAGTGAAATACATAGTTCCTTTACAGTAGTCTTTTAAATTTTTTGCTCTCATTCATATTCATTCCTTACACAAATGTACTTGAGGGCTTTCTTACACACATTGCATATCCAGAATATACAGTTTTTAGCACCGTGTAGCTTTGTGTTCGTGGCTCTGTTCATTGCCAGCCAAAGGAGGCTGGGATCTCAGGAAACAACAGCATAATTTTTGCTTTCTTTTTTTTTCCTGAGGTAGAGTGAAGCTACTTGTAGAAATAAAATTTAGGATTAAGCGGGGTTTTATTTATCCCACAGTACTGGAGGGGTCGGGAAGAGGGAATCCCCATCTGGATCCGCGCGGCTGTACCAGAACATTGGATCATTGCATTGCCAAAGGAGCCCAGTGAGGCTGGCTCTGTGTGCAACTGGCAACTACAGAGCTTGCCAGGAGAAACAAGCCTTAGAATATCTGCTTTATTTTTTGTTTGTTTTGTGGTTGTTTTGGTTTTTTTTTTAATAGTAAGTGCTATGATTTTGAACTTGCCTATTTTGACAGTGCTTTGGTGGTGTGTCCAGTTCTGGGTTTGAGAAAAAGAGTTGTATAAACACTGCTGTGAATTAGGAATTCCTGCATTTTCTCTAAAGGCAAATCAGAGTTTTGTGTATCTTAATTTTCAACCCATAATATGGGGGGTAGTGGGAGGTGGAGAATATACCTTGCTTCACGAGAAAAATCTGAGAATTAATGGTTACAATGTACAGCTTTGTAATTAGGTTGTGATACGTAGGTGACACTTTTGAGGTGGAAATTCTAATTCAGTTTTTCTTTTGCTGCGTGTGTTTAGCCTTTGCTATGGTCTGGAAGTATGTTCCTTATCATCAGTCATTCAATGTAAGAGAAAGGCAGTTAAAAGAAAAATTTATGTATTTATATTTTTAAGTTGCTGAAGGAAAGGGTCTCTTTTTGAAGTTTTACAATTCAAAAACTGAAGTGGAAGTTAAACAGCTGCAAAGAAAAAAGAATCATCTTAATAGTCAAGTTATTCTAAATTAAAAAGGAAAGAAAACAAACAATCAAAAATCCTTATCAAGTTCTTTGGGAAACAGAAAAGGAGGAAAAAGTCAAAGGAAAGCCAAACTGGCTAATGTTACAGTTGTCACAATTACTCATATCCTATGCTAGAGCTTGAGGAAGCTAGGTAAAAATGAGCCAAAACTGGCCTTGGATCTTGTGGCTATGGCTTCTGCTCATGTCAGGGTTCGCATCTGAGTCTCGCTGTCAAATCTGGCCTTACTGTTCACAAAAAGATATGTTTAATCATGTAGCTCTAAAGTAAAAGAGGAAGGGGTTCTGCATACAGTGTAAAGACAGAAATGGATTTTTTTCAGTTGTGTGCAGAAAATGACAAGGAATATTTTTATTAATTATAGATGTTCTTAAATTATATCATATGGTTGTGCTTGATTTTTAGACAATTTCACAAAGATACTTTTCCTGAAATAGTTTTAAATTATACTTCTTAGCATATTCAATTAAATTTATATTTTTGCAGGCAAATATGTTTTAGTTACCTCACTGACTGCATTAAGACTGGGTATTATTGCTGGACGGGGTCTGCTTCTCTAAAAATCGTACTTCATGGGCAGCTTGCTCCTATATATTCTCCTATTTTTATGTACACATAGAAACGTAGTTTATATGTAGAGACTGAACAGTCTATTTGTACAGAGAAAGATGGTGTATATACACGAGTGCAATGTTTTAGTAGCAGAGTATTTATTAGGTACCTGTGTAATTTACTAAGAAGTGAACCCCGTAATTTGCCATTGTCCTGGAAGTAATCTGAATATTCCAGCTTGTCAAGAGCTTTGGATACTTGGCATTTCAGTAATTGCTGCATCATGGGCAAGTTTTTTACTTCTTCTCACAAATACCCCACAATTATGCCTCTTGAAGTCCAAGTCAGTTTAGAAACAGTCCAAAAAAAAATCAGCCAAACTTTTTTAGACTCCTAAGTAGCTCTGATATTAATTAGCCCTAGCGTTTGTATGTAAAAAGAGATATTAAGTAATTTTATGGCATATATTATTTATAGAATTTTTTTCTCCTAAATCTCAACGCTGTTCTGTGCATATGCATTTGACAATAATCCCATAAAAATGGTTGAAAACATTCCTAAAATGAGTTGTAGAAAACCGTGTGGTATCTGTGAAATATACGACAACGGTTTACTAGAGAAGTTTTGTCATATTTGGTTGAGCTGATTCCAACGCTCATGCATGGTTTTTGATTAGGCACACAAGTGCCCACTCTGGATATACTCAGTTTCTGGTTTTCACATTCTTTTTCCCTCAACCCTCTGTTGTGATTATGTACTGGAGAGCAGTCTTTGTTCCATTGATTTCTGTCTGTCTACCAAAGGATGAAGTTTGCTCATCTCACACACACGTCTGTCAGTGCTGCACCAAGGGTCAATCCCACGAGAGGCAAATTGAAGAAATGAAAACAAATAAGTTATAAAATAAAGTGACAATAATGTGCAGTAGCATCAAGATTGCTTTGGGCTGCTTTTGAGAAAGACAGCTAATGACTGGAACGTTGGCTGGAACGGGAAGGGTGCGGGAGGAGAGGGAGCTGGGCAGCGACGGGAGAACGGAGATGCCTCTTCCTCACACCTTCTGATGGGGCAGGGCTCAGTGCAGGCAGAGTTCTGTGTGTGTACACTGGGCAGTAAAATTGTAAAATTCAGCTTATCTGGGGATCAGAGCTCTGTGATCCAGGGTGTCAGAATCAGGCCCAGGAGTATTACGGAGTTTCGCTGTGTTCCATGTCACTGCAGACATTAATCTTTTAAATTCCTTGGGAAAAAAAAAACCAACCCAAACCAACAAACCAACAATCCACAACTGCAGAATATTTCAAAATGCACTTTTTTTTTCTTCTTAAACAAAGTTTTATTTTTCAAACAAATGATCCATGCATTAGAATATCCATAAACAAGCACACATGTGAAAATGTATTTACATGGACAACTGGCTCTGTGTGTGTGTGTGTGTGTTCAACATCTACAAATCCTGGCCTAATGCAGTTGAAGCATTCAAGTCTCTTTTAAGATTGTAATTGAAGTAACATGATATAAATGTAAACTTTAGCTTAGAGCACACAGAGCATACAAGACAGTTTGACACCTTCATTTCAGCAGTAAGAAATTACCATTGTCTCTTGTTTCTTGCTTCTAGCTTATATGACCAAGCCAAAAAGTAATTACACAATTAGGGTTGACATACTGGTTCCTGTAATATTTCTTGCTGTAGTTTTTTGGTGGCTTATTTCTACTTCAGATTTTCCAGTCCTTTGTAATTCATACCAAGATGTCCATTTTCATTGCAACAAATTTACTCATGAAGATTGCAAGTCTTGCATAATTTAATGATGAAAAGGCAGCATTTCATTTTCTCCAAATGTAGTTATTTGTAGATTAAAGATAAACATTTGTGGAGCTAATATGGTTTTTGTAAGAATTTTGTCACCAGCTTGAACATTGAATTGTTATGTAAAGGAATGGAAAAGGGTGTAAATAATTAGAGGATTATGCATTTTAAAAAGAAGAGTATGCAATAATGTGCAACTGCTGATCAGGAAGGGAAGAGGTCTCCATAGGTCAGGTAACACTTAGTTTGCTGTATTCTGCATGTACAGAATGGGAGAAATTCATGTTTTTCCAGTTCTTGAGGACACTCAGTAGTTCCAGTCAGTGTCTCTCAAGGCCAGGGGAGCCCTTGTTCTCTCTCCAGGTATTTGTGAGCAGGTCAGATGCAGTGCAGCCCTATCACCCACTCAGCCCTTGGCTCAATTTGTTTCCCAGCCTGTTCCTGGTTTCTGGGGTGTGTAAAGCAGTTTCAGAATCCTGTAATTCTGTACCTTAAGACTTGCCTTCTCCAGGAATATCCTGGGACAACTGTGCATTATCACCTGCTTAATTACAGCATTCTGCTTGGGACTTGTCCAGGATGATGTAAAAGCACTTATGGTATTGTTCTCTGTTCTCTGGGGTTTTTTGATTTAACAAAACCCCTCACCCTAATTCTGTGCTTTTTGACCATTCCTGTGCTGTACCTTAATCCTCAGAACAGAATGATGATGGGATGAAGATCCCAGAGGAGTTTATAGGTGCAGAGTGAGGCATCTGCTGCAGGTTCAAGTTGTCCATGGCTTCTGCAGCTAAACTGGCTGTTCAGATCCCTTGTTGTGAGGTTTCCTTGCTTTTAATCCAGACACAGGAGCTTCATCTCATCCTGGAGCCGAGTCTGTCATTATATAAAATACAATGGAGGGCTGGGAAGGAAGTATAGTGAGTTTGCTGGTGACAAGCCAAGTGGAGGGGGGTTGCCAAGTATTAATCATTTGTATAAAGCTGCATCCACTCTTCAGCCAAATGAATCTGTTCTGCCTTGGTTTCTCACAGTGACAGCATCAAGATATTGGTGGTTTTACAGCAGAATTGCCTTTTTACATGCTCTTTAAATTCTTTCTATCGCCTTGTGTGTCGAGTGCCCTTAGGAAGGGACTTTGTAGTTCCCTGAATTTCCCTGTACGAGTTTCCCAGTTAGGGCAGATTATATACTTACAGGTATAAAACAGACTTTGTGCTCTTTAAAATGAATTCTTTCTCTCCTAGTCCTCCTCTCTGAGATGTCACTGGTTTGCAGCGTCTTCTCTGCAAATCAAGGTTGGAGATGTTGAGCAGCACTGTGTTACAGGGAACATTTCTACAGGGAAAGACAAAAGGAGAAAGATGCTTCTTGTAATGGGCTACTGCTGTTTCAGCCAGTTATTCTTTTAACTAGAAAATGAGAGTACACATAGAGGCTATTAAATCATTAATTACAGCATGTACTTCTTTCTCTAAACACAGACAAAACATGGTTAAGAGGTAACAGAAAGAAATAACTTTCCCTTATTTTGAAACTAAGTGCAGGATGTGAGGTATCAAGCAGGAACCTTGCACAAAGTTGTTTTTTTTTTTTCTGATGGAGTTTATACCAGCATTTTCCTTAATTATTCTTGATGTTTTGCCCATTATACCATTAGCTTCTTCGGAGGACAAAGATAAGTTGCCAGTATCCACAAGAGCGAAGTGTGAAAGCATTTAATTATTGATATCTTAGTAACCAAGGTTCCAAAATGACGTTGTCAAAATCCATAATGATCAGACAGAAAATGTATCAGCTTGTTGTTGAAAAATATGTCTCAGACTGTGTGGGATCAGAACATGCACAATCCCAAGAAAATAAACCACTGCTTCCGTGCATTCCCACCATGTAACTGCTTTAGCCAGTATTTTCTGCACTTGAAAATTCTTATTGTTAATGTTCTCCTCATTCTTCATTTTAATTTTAGCCTTTCCTTGATTGTTAATCTCATACATACGTTTCACTAAATGAACTCCTGCGTCCTCACTGGGCGGATCTGTAAATCAGTTAAACGGTCAAGCAGAGCCTCACGTTATAATGGTCCACGTCCTCCATCTCTTTAAAATACAGGTTTCATTAACAGAATGGAGCTGCTTAATACATATTTTCTTCGTATCTTGAATTAAGAATTTCTTTTCTCCCTCCTGCTGAAGGCTGTGGGAAGGGTACACAACTCATTCCTGCGCACAGAATCTCTGGTTGCCACCTCCTGGCGCAGGAGCTGGAGCTGGAGGTGGAGGGTCTGGGGGGAGTCAAAGCAGCACCCAGGAGCAGCTGGAGGGGCCACTGTGAGGGTTCTGTGGTTGTCTGGAAGGGCCTCTGTCAGGGTTCTGTGGTTGTCTGTCCTGCTGCTGCCGTGCTGCTGGCACCGTGGGCTCCTGCCTGGGCAATGGCCAAGGATGGAAAGCGTGCAGGAGAAGAGGGCAGCTCGTGGTGGCTTTGCCAGCGTTGTGTCCCCTGGATTTACACCTGGCAGGCTGTGCTGTCACCCCCTGGAGAAGAGCTTTGTGTGGGGACTCCCTTCCCAAGCCAGGGCAATGTCACAGCCCCAGTGATCTCAGCTGTGCTCTGTTTCCAGAGCTGGGGTCACACAGGTTCCGTGAGGTGTTGCTCCTCTGCCCCCTCCTGCAGCAAAGCTGGGCTGTACCTGCTGCTGGGCACGTGGTAGCTGAGACCTCAGGGAACACGTCAGTTTGTAAACAAATAATCCAGAAAAGTTATCTGAATAGATATTGAAATAATTAAAAGTTACTTGAGTGTATATTTAGTCTACAGCCAAATTAAAAAAATAAAATAAAACTCCCTTGCTGAAGTGCTATTTACCATTAATATATTTAATTAAAAGATACTTCTGTGTTCCATTTTTCACTCTCTCACAGGTGCCAGAGCTTTCATGTTTATTAATAGCATTAGATCAAATAATGCAGATGTTTGATTTCAGACACTGGGATATGTTGCAGGTTAATCTTTTTAGAAGGATACACTAACACTATTTTGGTTTCCTTTGTGCCGTGAAGTGTTTTACGAACTACTTTCAAAATAGGGATACTAGTGTAAGAAAAATTACATTTCAAATCTGCTTTTGCTTTGAAGGTTTTTTTTTTTCCTAACTGTGTTTCCAACAATGGATTTTAATGTGTAAGATATCCCTATAAATTCTTACATTACAGGGTATGCATTTCACAAAGCTATTTAGGATTCTTTTCTTCCATGTAGTAGAGGTTTTACTTTCTTTATTGAGTGATTATGTCTCAGAGCTTAAAAAAGCTTAAACATGGGTATTTAATTTGTGGCGTGGTGCTCTTTCTGAACTTGCTGCTGTTCCAGGTACAGAGGGATGCTTATAAAATCAGAGGTCACTGCTGCAATAGCCATGTGCAGCTACTGCAAATGCATGGGAGAGGTGTTTCTGCACAGCAACTAGTGCAGCAGGTAACTGGATTCTTTTTTTCCTTTTGGCAAACAATGCTCAAGAACCGTGATTTATTTAATTAATCTTTAAAAAACCCAAACCAAATCAACAGGTAATTGTTGATGCCTCTGCAATATTTAGGGACATCTCATCAGCATTTGTCTTAGCCATCCCTGTTAGGAAAATGCTCTGGCAAAATTATGATTTCTTTGCTTTCTTTCCCACTAGAATGTCAGAATCGGCTCATTTATCCAGGATCATTTTTTGCATACCCCCAGAGTTGTGCTTTCTTCATGATCTCCTAAATGAATAGTACAATATACTTTGCACCAAAAGCCAACATGGCCCTTGTTTATTAAACTTCATCCCTTTTCCCTGCCTCTCCAGTTCTCTTTGAACCTGTAATGTCTGGAGGAATTGTAATTGATGCCGTATGGGTAACACTTTGTGATAAAGGAATGGGCTGTTCATAGAATCTAACAGCAGTTATCATTTCTGCATTATTTCTCGTGTTTCCTTTGATGTCCAGTATCTTGATAGAGTGCAGAGGTATTAAAACAACTCTTTATGTCTGAACCTACCATTATTCTTTATGTTTATGGCAGTGGTAACCAGAGGCCCTGCTCAGAACCGGGGTCCCTTTGTACTAAATACAGGACATGGGCCTTGTCTTGAGGAGGTCACAGGATCATTTAGACCACATTAGTTAATTTTCCCTAAATATTGCTTTTTTTCTTACTCACCAAAAATGCAAACAGTTTATATAACATCACATTGTGAGGTGAGGTAGAATATTTTGACAGTGCCCATTGCCTCAGCAAAACTTGCTGCAGGGTTTTCGTGCTACGTTCAGCAGTTCATTACCTGGCTGTAAAACTCGGGGCTGAATGCTGGTAAAAGACAGTCTGAAAAACCTTTGTTAACTGCCATAATTTTTTTGCCAGTTCTAAAGGATTTTCCTATTCCAATCCTGAAATTTTAATTTCATTAAGAACCGGGTCTTCCACTTACACGAGTCTTTGAAAATCCCAGCTTCAAGGGGAAAAGGCAGTTTTTAAAATTTTAAAGGTGGGGTTTGCCTGTTTTAAAAGAATGGTTGTGTTCATGCAGTTAATAAAAAAGGATCTTAATTTTTATAAACCATCATGTTTCAGTTTTTAGTGTGCAAATTGAGTAAAGTATGGGAAGTAATTTTATTTTTAAAAAAAAAAGCTTATCTTGTATGGCAATACAAAATCACTAATCACTGATGTTATCCTGGCTTTGGCTGGCATAGAGTTAGTTTTCCTCCTAGTAGCTGCTACAGTGCTGTGTTTTGGATTTTAGGATGAGAATAATGTGGGCAACACATGGATGTTTTAGGTGTTGCTGAGTGCTGCTTACACAAAGTCAAGGGCTTCTCAGTGTCCCCTGCTCAGCCAGTCAGGAGGGCACAAGGAGCAGTGAGGGAGCATGGCCAGGACAGCTGACCCCAACTGGCCACTGGGATATTCCACCACAGAACATCAGTGTCTAAACTGGGGGAGTCGGCCAGGAGCCACTGATCATTGCTTGGGTACAGGCTGGGGTTGTTTTGGGGCTTATTTTTTCCTCTCTCTTTTTGTCGTCTCCCTTTTCACTGTGCTACTATTATTATTATTGTTGTTGTTATTGTTGTCACTACTACTGTTACTACTATTGTTATTATTTCAGTTGTTAAACTGCTCCTAACTCAGGGGTTTTACCTTCTTGCCAAGCCTCCTCCCATCCCACCTGGCAAGAACAAGTGGCTGTGTGGTCCCTGGGTGCCAGCTGGGGTTAGAGCAGGGGTGTGGAGGCTCACCTGTGGCAGCACTGAGTGGCTGAAGGCCCCTGGCTTGTGGCCAGGCAGTGCAGGAGGGCAGTGGTGGCCCCACACAGCTGTGCCTGCTCTCTGCACCTTTCACCTCCTGGTGAACCTGAGCCACAGCACGGGATGCTGATTCTCCTGCACCCCTTGGAAGGCAGGTGGAGTGAAACAGGCTGGAGTGTTTCTGTTGAGAGCTGAAATCCGTGTGATGATGGATGTATCAGTGGTGTTAGCTCACAGAAAACCTGAAAAAGTTGGAGTGTGTGAGTTAGGAAGGACCAACATTTCTGACAACAAACATGGGAGGACACGCAGACTTATTGTCACTTTTGTCACAGGCTCCTTCTGACACGAGGAGACCACCTGCAGCCCTTGCAGATTATGCACACTCTATATTGATTTCTTTTTTTCCTAAGTACTTTCAGTATGTCAACAATAACTGCACTTGTGTATCTTATTACTACAGATGATTGCAAAGAATTTCTTAAGCATTATTTAATTAGAACATCCCAATATGAAAGTCAGATCCTGCATTCCTGTGGAATTCCACTAAAATCAGCAGAGCTGCTTGTAAACCTACAGGGAACTTGACCCAAAGGTGTATAGTGGAGCTTATTGGTTATTGCAGTAATTACAGAGAAAGAGGAGGTGAAAGGGATGAAATGGGTTGGCCAAAGTCACACAGCAAATCAGAGCTTGGAATAAACTTCAAAACTCCTGGCTCTCATCACAGATTTTTTGCACCCTTTCACAAGCTCAGATCTAGGGTAGGGTTTTCTTAAGATTTCTGGCTATAGTAATGTAATGTAAAAACTATTAATTTTTTTATTCAAGTTTTTCACAATTCATGGAGCAAACTCTTCAGGCTTTCTGTGGAGGACACATAACAAGTGTCACAGCTGAACTCTGTCTCCTTTCTGCAGTTAAAGCTTCCTTCAGTCAGAAAAGAAAAAAAGGTCTCTGGGAATTTTCAACCTCTTTTGATAATAAAATGGCAAAATGTGTTTTTATGTTCATGCTTTTTAAAAATACACCTATGTATCAAAATTTATTTCACCTTCATTCTTTGTAAGAATTGCCACATAGTTACCTGGGTGTCTCAAGGAACCTTTGGGACAAAGTTTACTGAATATGTAATTTACAGTGGTGGCTTTAGTTGAGAAACTTTTACTAAATAAGTCTGTATATAAGTTAATTTTTAATAAACCTAATAGTAACTGGAGTATTTGGCAGCAGAAAAAAAAAATCAGTAGTCTGTTATTTTGCAGCGTGCCTGTTGCTCCTGTGGTCAGGACTCTTAAAGAATGGTGAAAACTGAGGCAAGATAGGACCTTTCAGCATCCAAAAGGCAGATTTTTTACAATATCAATTAGGGAAATATTGGTTCTCCCACTGTGAACCTAGAGGTGAATTATAGCCAGGTAGCAAATGGAAAATTGTGCATTCCCTTGGTGTCCTTACAATTGTATTACAGAATTCAGAGTGATGTCTAAGTTAAAACAAGTTGTCCACTTTTCCATGACTTCTCAGGAACATTGTTTTTTTCCTTTGACTTCATCTTTGTATTTTCAAGCAGACCAATCTTGCTATTCATACAATTTGAGTAGAGGGAGCAAAGGAGGGGCTAAAAATAGATCTTATAATGGAACCTGTGTATGTTCTTAACCATGGTGAGACACTTATCTGTCCATTATGTTGTTGACTAATGTTAACTTCTGTGCTGGCTTTGTAATGTATTGCATTAAGCTAAATGAAGCTATTGTGTGATGTATCAAGATACAGTCACGTAGGTTGCCTGGCCATTTGCTCCTGTTAGTGTTGTATGTGATGGACTTTAATAGCTGTGAAGAGCTCGTGGAGCTACTCAGATCCACGGCGTGGGGGTTTGTGCCTCCTCCTGGAGTCCCTCTGTGCTCCTGATTGTGCCAGCTCCATGGCAAGTGCACCACAAACACCACCTGAACAGCTGTGCTCAAAACAGGTCTCCCTGAGTCATAAATTCACCTTTGTGGTCAGTAGGGTGGGTTTGGGGACACGGTGCTTGGAGAGCAAACTCCTGAGTGTTCTTCCCCTGGTCACGGGGGTGCTGGGGACACACCACGGGGCAGGGCTGGTCTCACCTGCCTCCAGGACAGCCCCAGCCTGGGGACACCTGACCCTCCAGGGACCTGGGCTGTGTCCTGGGCTCTTTGAGCAGGGAGATGGATGAAAGGCATGGCTTGCCTTAAGAACTTTTGTTATGTGTGCATATATGTGTTAAAAATCTGTAAACAGGTATTTACATGATTGCTCGGCTGGCTCCAGGCAGGGTTTGCAGAGAGAGGAGATATCAATACTCTGCTGTGTCAAAACTCCTTCCACTTGTATTCAAATCAAAGTAACACCCAGTGGCTCTTACTGTTTTAACATAAAGTAGCAATAATACCCTGGACTATGCTTTGCAAAAGTCCTTAAATACAGTTTTAGGAAATGCAGGCTGTGGGAAGAGACAGACACATGCCTGGGCTGCAGCAGAGTTCTGCTTTTTGTGCAAATGCTGAATTCTTCTTTGTGAAATTTCATCATGTTTTGCAGGCAGGGCTGTTATGTGTGTTACAGTAAGGGATGTATTTTAGACATCAGGCTGTGGTGCACACGTGCAGTTTTCTGTTCTGCAGAATGTACATAAAATCTCTCCTCTTCCTCTCCTCCTTATCAAGGTGCAATAAGAAAGGCTGATACCACTTCTCTATCAAGGTAGATCGTGATTCCACTGAGATAAGCAAGGAAATTTGAAATTCAGAGATCAAACTGCCTTTCTTCCTTGTGGCCCAGTGTATGTGCTGAGTTAGTGACCCTCTGCCCCTCCAGATGTACGTTTGCAGTGTAATACATGCAGTGATGCTGGTCATCCAAACCCCTTGAATTTTATAGTTTGCATTTTTTGTTTGGTTTTAAGTTTGCTCTAGTGCTGTAATGGTATATAAGGACTTGGGATTTCTTTTCAGTTGTTTTGTTTTTGTTTTTTTTTTTTTTTCTTTCCACACTGAAAAAAAAGTTATTTCTTTAGGCAATTATTTAGAAGATTGAAAAATAAATTTCTTTAATATTTGTGGGCACATTTCTGTTGCTTTCTCAGTGGTGTTTCTTTAATGACAGCATGACTGGTTACTTTTAGAAATTGTATGAAAACCAAGTGCTCCCCAGCCTGTTGCCAAGCATTGTTCTTCAGTGTGTTTTACAATAGGTACTTTTCTTGTTGTTTTTCATGTTAATAACATATTATTTCTGCAGGCATGTTCCTACTTATTTTCTGCCTTAAGGGAAGTATTAGTTCATGAGCAAAACACATCTATTTTTAGATCAAATGATCAATACAAACAGAACACAAGTTGTGAAGGCAGCGTGCCTGGACACATTGGTGCGTGCTCAGCCCGAGGCGCGGCCGCTCCGTGGAGGTGTAGCTGTGCCAGGCAGGGCTGCAGATGCTCTGCCAGTGGGATTTGGATGCTCAGGGATTTGGGTGGTGCTTGCAGCATTCTGCACCTATCATCCTGGCACTGCTCAGGTTGTACACCTCCTTCCACGACGGGCTCTTGTTCATAGAGTTTTCATTTCAAGGGTTTGGCAGGCTTCGTGTGCTTGACTGAATGAACTTCCAGCTAAGTTTCTGAGCAGAAGGTGGTTTATGACATAATTGCACTATATGTTGATACATCTTTTATCATAATTGTCTTACATTGTTTTAAATAAAAGAACAAGAATAATAGAAGATGTGGCAGAAAGCAGATTTTTTTTTGTTCTATTATTCATGGTAATAAAAATTGCCCAAAATAAGTATCTTCTGCAAAAAAAAAAAAAAAAAAGAAAAAAAAAAAAAAAGATTTAGTTTCAAAAAGAGCTAAT
>VZRX01015983.1:107646-112646 GCA_013398075.1 Notiomystis cincta | reverse complement strand
TCCTAGATGCCATGCTGCAACACAGTCAGACATTCATCAAGTTACCAAACACTCTACAACAGCAACAGAAAGTCAATGAAGGTTTATATGTCATTGCTAGTTTCCTGAGTATCCAGGGAGTGATTGACTGCATTCACATTCCCACTGTGGCACCAGTAGAAAATGAGATGTATAGGAGCAGGAAGCCTTCCCACAGCATGAACATGCAGGTAGTGCATGGTGCCAGGAACATTATTACTAATGTCCATGCCAAATATCCTGGATCCTCACAAAATGCTTTCATATTTCAATACCGAGCTAGATAGTGAAATTATGGTTGCCTAGATATGGACAGCTGCTTTGGTAAGTATGTTGTAATTTGCAGATTAAATATTTTTTATATAACTGATAATGGCTTATTAAACAGCTTACCATTTCATTAACATATATTCATAGATGTTGCAGGTGATAGCGGGTTTTCTTTGAACAATGATTTTACGGTCCTTTTTTTTAGAAATCTGCCAAATTTTAAGGCAAATTAATAGAGTGCAGCTAAGTACCTGGCTGGAAGAACTACTAGCAATTGTTTTGAAATTAATTATTTTGGTTCATGTTCATCATGGTACGTGATATACTTGTGGCACTACCTTAGGTGTCAAAAAGCCATTGACAATCAGAGGTCTCCTGTAAGTGGGATGTTGTAGGGGATTGGACAGACTGTGAGATGGACACACACTTGCAGTAGTACCTGAGAGGAACAGGAGAGGGAGGAAATTAAGTCTGTTTGTGTAGAGAAACTGACTGTGTTTCTTCCTGTGAAAAGGGATTGTTTTACTGGGGCAGGAACACCAAATCTGATAGAAGATTTGGAGAGAGAGTTACAAAGGAGGCAGCTGTAACAAAGCAGAGTGCTCAGTGAGCCAGGTGGACGAAACCTCTGATGGTGAGGCAGGTTTGGTGCCTGCACACCAATCCGTGTTGGTTTAACTAAAGCCATGCTTTTAAACTAATTTAACTCTGGCCATTTTTATAGCAACATAGTGCAACTTGCAGTGTTAAATCAAAATAGGGCGTTCTTACACTGAAATAAGGTTGGCACTTGTTGCAATGTAGCTGTAACTGCTTAGAAATAAATCTTAGCTGGAGAAATGCAGATGGGTGTGTGGTTGGATGTGAGGAAATGCTCCCTTTGCCTTTAAAAAGGCTGAGTAGTAAAATATAGAGTTCGACTAGGCAGTTTGTCCATGCTTTTCCAAGGACACATCTGTGTGCAGGAGCTGCCTTTGGGTCAGCTCTGCAGAACTGGCAGAGGGAGAAAGCACCTTTGGAGTATGCTTTCCAATTAACTTCAGCAGTTTGAATCTGGGATCTGCCATCGTTGTACTGCTCCACTTTCTTCAACATAACTGATGAACTTTTTTTCCAAGTGGTACTTTCCATTTCAGCCATGTCCTTTTGTATTTAATCCTTGGTATGTTATCCTGTGCCAAGAAGAGATGTTTCCATTCACTGAGACCAACTCTTTCCTTTAGGATCACTGGGGTGTTGTTCACTTATCTGCCTTCTCCAAAGGTGGTCAGAAAGGTCTGTCATGAGTTAAAAAAAATTAAAATCCTATGAGTCTTTGGACTGGAATGCCTGCTCACAAGGTGTTGGTGGGACCTGTGGGACAATTGTCTGTCTCTGTCAAGGGCCCCCCTTAATGATAAGATCCTAAAGATGCTGAATGTGCTTTTTGATTGCAGTCTAAAAGAGGTAAAAGAGGTAATATGATAAAAACTAAGGATTCTTGGCTTTGTATATTTAGTGATTCTAGCTGAGTTGTGGAGTTAAAGTCCTAGAAGTTTCTTCATATAAGAGCAATGAGCATCCTTGGTTGGTTTGAAAAGCAGGAATAGTTGAGGATGGTTGAGGTTACTCTGTAGCAGTACTTGCCTGGACCTGTTTTGGCTCCTATCTCTGCTGGGATTTCTGGACATTACAAACTCAAACTGGAAAAGTTATTGATTTGTGTATCTTTCCTCTTTTCAATACGTGTTATTAAGAAGCTGAACTTTATAATAAAGAAGTCTATTCAAAAGAATTGTGCTGTGTTGCAGGCATACTTTTGTGATGTATTAGAAGGATAATATGCACTATTGCAACAGGAAAAGGCTGCCTTGCCAAATGTACTTGAATTTTATTAAGTCCTGCCATCTGCTTTCTTTGTAGCATCCTTAAGTTCATGAGAAAAAGATCTAGGTGTTTTCCATCTTTAAAAAATGCCTTGCAATTCCTATTGCTTTTGTTTCTATTATTCCTTTGTTGCTGCTTCTTGCTGATGCCCAGATCCCTTGTGCTTCTCAGTGTAGCCTTGGCCGAGGAGAACCTCGGGCTCAGTTGCTCTCTATGTAGCATCACTGGGATCTGTCATCAGGGAACTGTTCCAAGCCACTTCCAAGTTCGATCTGAAATATTTTCCCCGTTTTCCCTATTGCAAAAATTTTCTAGGCCGCTGGAGAGGCTCCATTTTGTCCAGGTTGCTTTTAGATGAGCAGATAAAGTACTTTGCAAGGACAGCAGGCACCGTGTGTTTCTGTGAGAGAATGTGCTGCTTTTCCTTTGTTTTAAATGCTTTTTTAATATTTTAGGGCTTGTCTACAGAGAGAGATTATATCACGTTATGGTAGGGTAGCAATTTAAAGTAGCAATTTTGAAATGAATTAAATTAATTCAGAATAAAACATTCCTGTTCTGGCACAAATTAATCATGAATAATTAATTACAAATAATTAATGAGAAGTAACTATTTGGTATTTACAAGCCCTTAACAGTTTTAGTTCTCTCTCAGCATCTCTGTCAGGGGTCTGTTTACTGGCAGCAGCACATCAAGCCTGTGTAAGAGCAAGTAGAAGAAATAAAAAAAATGAAGGTACATAGATTTTTCTGTTGTAGAATCCTCGGGGACTGTTCTACCCAAGGAGGTTGAAAGTACACAAGACTTTGCTCGCTGTTGGTTTTGCAGTTTTTGCCCATGGTGAAGGCCCGTAGTTAGTTGTGGGCTGTGTGTGAAGTGTTTTGCTGTGGGAAGGGGATGGCTGATTTGGGACTGTTGTGTTGTGGGTGTGCTGTGGAGGCCGAGCGGGGCCGGGCGCTGTGCCCTGCCGAGGGGCCTGGCCAGCCGAGTGCCACCTTGGCTGCAGCTCGGGCGCCAGGGGAGCATTGCTGGAAGCTGTGCCTGGAGAGCACAGAGGAGCTGTGAGCGTGGCAAGGGCAGTGTCAGCCAGGAGGCCGTGACGGGGCTCAGGCGGTGGCTCAGCGCTGGTCGGTGCCTGTGGGTGCGCGTGGGCACGGCGGGAGCGGGCCGGAGCTCGGACATGCCCTGCTCCCTGCACGTGTGGGCTTGGGCATGGCGTGCTCTGCTGGGCACGGGAAGGCACAGGAACAGGCTGTACGTGCCACCCAGAAAAACACCCCAAGACACCCAGTATCCCAAGAGCTGGCTCGTCATCCTTCCCCGACCCCCTCCCCTCAGGCCTCAGCCCCCTGGCAGGAGAGAGGGGGCTCATACAGTTCCTCTACTGTTGCTTTATTAAAGATACAATAAACTCTCTGCGATTATATCTGTTTGTTGTAATGTCTACCAGCACTGCATTCAGACAGGCGCTCGTGTGCAGAGGTGGAAATGAAGTATAAACCTGATTCCATTGTTGGGATGTGCTGCCAACACAGCACTTAACCACCACCCACCACTGACAAACAGTCTGATGGTCACATCTGCACGTCAGTCCCATAAAAGGAAACCCTGAGACTGTCAGAGTGTGAGGCAGAGCATTAGCGATTTCAATTCTGTTTTATTTTCAACTTGAAATGGAGGAAAACAGACAAAAAACAAATAAGAAAGCTAAACAGTTGCGTGAGAGCTAGCAATTTGCTGGGCTCCAAGTGACAGACACTGCATTATCATAATTGTCTCTTCTACATGATAGGACAGAAAAATAATAATGTCATTTTATTTATAGCTGGGGTGCCCCCTTTATGAGAGTCATACAAGTTTCTGCCAAGTGGAGTAGGTCAAATGACATCTTTTGATCAGGCCTGTCCAAAGAGATCAAAGATGAATGGCAGGTAATGGATATCCAATGACAAACCAAATCTAAAACAGAAATAAGGCTGCCAGAGTCTGCCAGTTACCCATTAAAGGCTCACCTAACTAAGGCAGGCTGTTTGACATGTTAGCCGACCACCTAAATCAGCCAAGCGTAGGTGCTAAAATTGTGTATTATCATTGGAAATGGCTATTATTTCCTCCGTAACATTTCTGTTAAGGCTTTGTTTGCGTAGGGCTGACCTGCAGGCAGGAGTGGAGTCCTGAGTGAAGCAAAGCCTTTGGGCTCTCAGCAGGTCAGAGCTGTTCATAGTCATTATCTAGTTTTAATTGTTTCTTTCTAATAGAGGATTGGCATCTTCTTTGATTGTGCAAAAAACTGCTTTTCTGTTCTCTGTGGATGAAGTTCTACATCTTTTTACCATCAGAACATGTGAGATGAAAATCCATAAGCAACATCATTGTGTTCCTGTAATTTGGAGAAAAATTTGGGCAATATCCATGGAGGAATTATCAATGAATCTTCTGGGGTCGAGGGTATTTTTGAGACTGTTTTCCTAGGTGTGAAGCATCTTATGTTTCAAAATTTTACCTAAATGTCATGAATATTAGATTTTTAAAAAATGTTGAGAGCACTTTCTAGAACAATGTACAAAGCAATTTATTGAGGTTGGTCTGGACAAGAAAAAGGAACCTTCATACTTATTAATAATCTTGTTTAGTACTTCACTCGTGCAGGTAGTCAGAGAATGTGATTTCTGTCCAGAAAATGTTAACAGACTAAGAGCCTTTTTTCTCTATAAAGCAAAGAGAGAGACAGGAGTTATTCCAAAAGTTTCATAACTTATTTTAAACTTTCACGTTCAACATATGTCGAGGGTGAAGTGGGGAGTATTTTTGTGAAGTGTTCTGTCTGGAAAGTTTAAATGGGTGT
>VZRX01015983.1:80146-102646 GCA_013398075.1 Notiomystis cincta | reverse complement strand
GCTGCTTTTTATTGTCAGTGCTCTGCAATCAGTAATACTTTTTCCTTGACATTTACTTTGTCATTATAAATCTTGTAAGTGGTCATTTAACTTGTTCAGTATGCATGTAAGAATATCATTACTAACACGTTTGAAAAATGTCTTCCTGTTGAGGAACTATTGTGAAAGTAAACTTAAAAAAAAAAACCCTAAATGAAGTAGGTTGATGAGTGACTTTGTGAAATAAATACCTGTCTGTGAGCATCTTCATGCACATTTCAAGGATGATTTTAAAATCTCTCTCTTATTGAGCATTCACTCTAAAGTCATCAAATGGAACATGCTTGTTGGGTTTTTTAAAATCTGTTACTTTTTTATTTTAATACTATTGCTCAGTTATGATCATTTACATCTGACTGACCAAAATTAAACTCTTATGATCCATAAGCATTCATAATTACATACTGCATGTAACATTAATAGTCAATATAATAAACCTTCATCTTTATTGAAGCATCTCTTGTTTCTACAGCAGTTCTTTAATCTATCTCAATAGATTTCTAGTGTACAGCTCATATAGATTTGGTCAGTGACAAGGGTTAGAGTAGTCTTGTAGAACATTTACTTGTAGCTGTGAAAAGCCCACATTCATCAGAGGATTAGGTCGATCAGATTGTACCAGGATCAATGGAAGGACTGTGTGATCCCTCTTAGGCTGTAATGTGTTCACCTTCTTTGGAGAGAATTCACATACACACACATTTCTCTGTCTTAAAGCCATTTATCTCAGAATGTCAAATTGCAATAATTAACCATTATTGATCTTAAATTCAATTAACTTCATTAACACAGGTCATGATGAGGGTGCTGGTAAGGGAAAGGCTCTTGACAAGTGTCTTTTCTTATATGACATTGAATGTTCACAATCATGGCTGTAAACTATTCATACTGTGCCACAGGAACATCTTTTAAAAATGACAGGAGTTTGGTTGGTGGCTCTGAAGAGACATTTTAATCCCCTCCCCCTCGTCTCCTAGTTCTCAGGGTTTTCCAGCAAATTTTCTATTCAGGAATCAGTGAACCATTTGTTTCTAGCACATTATCTTAGTGTGGCATTAGAGCAAACCCCACCTATTCAAATACCCTTCTGTTCAATAGGTAGTGGTAGATAGAGACTCATTTACAGCAGTGCATATTAGTGTAGTTAGCAAATGAGTGAAATGAATATTCAGTGCTTCTTTTTGCTCCACATACAAAACGAGCTGGGGCCATCTTGCAGAGGTAATCCTGAGAATCTCTGCTTGCTTCAAGTCCTAAGATTCATATTGCAGTCAATAGTTGTTTTTCTTAAATGAGGGCTGAATAGCAACTGTGAAAGGACACAAAGCTTTGTTGGCCCACACTGAGCTCCTTTCTTAATAGAGGAACTTCATTATAAGCACAAGTTCACAATAGCTGAAATTGTGATTGAAATCATTTGGATTTCTACTATAGCATTCATACAGATGTATAGAGTTTATTGTAAGGAGGCACTGCAGCCAAAATAGCTATTGAAATTACTGTAGAAAGGGTTTCAATGGGAGGTGCAAGTTTGCAACAAAATGAAGGATCAGGCTGAAGGTCTTTTGGTACATTTTGAATATCTTAAGTAGCCAGTATTTACAAATAAATCACCAAGTAGAATGACTCACTGTAATGTATTGAAGCATTTTAGGTGAAAACTCGATTTTTAAAAATTTCACAGCGAAGGTGGCAGCTCCAGAGATGCATGGTAATATTAGTACAGCTAAACACAAATACAACAGCAAATTCTAGTTACTGTAAAACTTGTAAGATGTGGACAAAGGAGGAGCAACCAAATATGTGGGAAGATTACAGAAAGTAAGGTGCAAGAATTTTTCATGGTGTAAAGAAAAGGCTAAACCATAATCAGAAGACTGAGAAATGTGCATGAAGAGAAATGACAACATCAGTTTTGTTCAGAAACAGATTTCTGTGACAATTAAATGGTCATTTTGTCACTACATTTGCTATTTCCACTCCACTATACAAAGCATTTACTGAGAAGAGGCAGGGCAGAAGCAGAATGGTTTGATTACTGCATTTGAAGAAACTGAAGTTCCCTTACAACATCTGTTTGCTCAGTGAAGGATTATAATAATTACCAGCTATTAGAGCCATATTGAGAAGTTGTATGCTCATGGCTGCTTATCCCAGAGTTGGCTGTGAATCTTGCATTAGTTTGTGGAATGCCCTGTGTGCTTTTCAGTGATTAAAAGATGCCACCCAAATGTCTGGTATCAAGCAGAGCTTGTGTCACTCTGTGTTTTGGTACCAATTCATACAGAGAATTTGGCTTTGTCTTGCCAGGTTGTTGACAGTGACTTTTAACTAAAAAAAGAAAACAACCCCCAAACCAAACATTTTGTTTTTCTTTGAATGTTCTGGTAAATGTTTTTGTCCATTTGAGGAAATAGTGATTCTGTGCTTAGAAAAATTCTATGGAGTCCAAAGAACAATTAGGGTCAAGTGTAACATGAAGCTTTTTTCTCTGCTGCTGAACTTCTATTTCCCACTGTCATGTGCTTGCATGGAGTGGTACTCTCCAGCAAGTCTGTAGTGCTCCACACCAAGCAACTGCCTTGGAAACCAAGGAAAAGCCACTTCTGTCTAACTTAAGAGCAGATCACATTAATTCATGTTGAATAATTTATACCCCAAATACAGGTGGGGTTTTTCCTGTTCACAGCGTGCTTGGTCATTGAATTTGTGAAGTTTATGTGAAATTTTTGAGACTATGGGGCTGCTTCAGAGCTGCTACTTCACCAGTCTGTGCCTGGTTCCCCAGTGCCTGGTGGTGTTTCCCGTTTGTGGCTGGGTAGCTGACCCTTAACCATGGATAATGAGGCATCATGCTCCTTGGAATGGTGTTCATTTGTAACTTTGCAGCACGTGGAGGAAGGGCATCCTTTTCCAGGGAAGATGGAAGGGTGGGGTGGGGAGGGGAGGAAGAGGAGGGTACTGCAGGAATGTTGATGAAATGGGAACACAAGACCCTGGACTGAATCAAACCAAGGAGCAATTGAGAATCCCCAGTGGGTGCTCCCAGTCCCTGTTGCTCACTTGCCTACTTGGTCTGGTCCTAGTGGTGCTTGTGGAAGGCTGGTTACAGGTGACAGGGAGACCAAGGAGGTTTCTTTTTTCCTTTTTGAGCAGGATCAACCAGAAATTCAAGGTGTAAGCCCATAGGGGCTGTTCAAACCTCTACTCCCTCAGAGTGCAAAAGGGAAAGGAGATGGATTCCACAAAATAACCACAAGGTTATTACAAGCAAGGAAGGTCCTTCTGCCATTGTGCCAGTCCATAAGGTTTCTCAGCCCTTCCACCAGGTTCCTGTCAGCTTCCTGCCTTGCTTCTGGTCACCTGCTATGGGCACACACAGCGGAACATGGATGATTTCCCAGCTGTGGTGCTTTTGGCAGGCAGTTGTATTGTGTATGTGTGACTGCAAATTTGGGTCAAAACCCTTAAAAATCTCTTCCTCTTGGCCAAATAGGCTCTGAACTCTTACTCTTAGGAAGTTTCTTGTAAGCATGTCATTTGCTCCTGACTGTACAAGAATGACACCTGAGGAAAGTCTCTAGAAATCTTTATGATTTTGTTTATTTTGTTCATTATATGTGGGAGTAACTTGGACCTTGGGTCTCAACAAAGGTTTTTTAATGTCTGGATCCCTTCTTGTCAAAACCCTCTTGTAGAAGGTGGTAGTAAGACAGTTTTAAGACTAATTCTCATGCAACCCTCCCATAGAAGAGCACACTGCAGTGTGATGGGATCAGTGCTCTTTTCCACATCAGAAAACATGATGTTACGTTTCAAGGGTGGGTGATTTGAGCAGGTTTTAGAGAAACCCTGCTCAGCATGTTGAATTCAGGGATTTTAGGCCCCAGGGAGAAATCAAGGCAGGGTGCAGTTTTGGAGGAAGGAGGCATGATCCATCATGTTCCATCTCCAGCACAGTTCTGGCAGAGTGGGTGTCACAGCGTGGCTGAGCCCTGCTGGGTGCTGAGAGCAGAGAGCTCCTCAGAGGAGAGTTTTGACAATACTTCAGAAACCTTCCCTATTTCCCCCACTGTGAAAGGAAGTGTGCTGGCAGTCTGCAGGTTCAGCATTCACTGGATCCCAGCAGCTGGGCTCAGAGGAGATCTGTAACCACAGGCTCTGGGCTGTGCTCAGTACATGCACCTGTGGGTATTTCACTGGGTGAAATAATTGTTTCAGCTGAAAACTGGCAATTATTTTCAATTATACACATATATTGTATTCACATAAACACACTGTGAGGAAACATAGGAACAGAACAAACTTAACTCATCTTCCCATGTTTTGTGTACATAGCTGAATTATATATATTAACCTACAGGAGTAACAGGCTCCTTCACTTGTCTTCTTTTCTAGCACTAGACAATTAACTTTTAACTTCTTTCCAGGTTTTCAGCTGTAAACTGTGGATAAGAGTGTTTGTTCCACAGGGCTGATGTGAAAAATAAAGCACTCATTGAAGCTTTTGAACATCTCAGTGCTAAGAACACCAATAGTGCCAAGTTGTTTCTAAGCCATCATTTCATATTAAGGTATCCTGGTTTTTTCAGGTGTATTTTTAGTGAAGGAGATAATACCTAAATGGGAGGTTTGCACTTTGCCATTTAAGAAACATGTAAATAATATTTAGTTTCAGAAGAACAAATGCCTCTCTTATGAGAATTATTAGCAGGTTTTGAATGTTTTCTCTCTTCATTTGTGAGTGGCCTGTATGACACATTTCTTGTGGCACCTTAAAGTCTAAAGTGGAGACCTGAGTCCTGTATCTGGCTTTAAACTACACAAAACCCAGGGGAGTTTGGCATACAGTGACACAAGGAAAAGGTGCCTGATGTAGAATTGCTTTGCTCTGTGCTTAGGTGGCCCACACTATAATGACATATAAACTAATTCCTTATTATCATCTCGTCAGTATGTGTCCTTGTCCATGTAATCCTCATCTCTTAACACTTAAAGTTGATTTGGCCTCTCTGAAGTCTCTCCAAATGTAATACCAGCCCAGGATGCTGAATCAGAGCAGCTGGCTAGCTTTGTCTGGCCTGTTTGTGAGCTCTCTGTGGCAGACAGCTGCAGTATTTTCATGAAGGAACAAACAAAGTACACTTCAAAGTTTTTAGTGCCTAATGATAGCCACCCATTAGATTGACATCCTATGTCACATCCATCCACACCACTTCCCAGCGACTTAATCCTGCGCTCTCACTGGCATGAAAAGGCAGCAGATTTATCAACATACAAAAAATCCAGTTAAACAAGCATTAATCATGCACATCACATCAAATTAACATGTTCAAAATTAATATTCTTGACCTTGCCAGTGGGCAGAATAATCCGTCTTGCAGTAGGCTCGCGCTCCGGTGCGAGGTACCGGGGACTTGAGCCGACGTGCGAGAGAAGTGCTGACCTCTTCACTTGGAAATAACATTTCTCTCCCATAATAGACAGTCTTGCCTCTATGAAACAGAACCTTTGACCTTTCTAACAGGAATAATGTCCCTGTCAAGGTGCTGGGTAATCAGTATTGCCATGCCCGTTTAGAGACTGTTGTCATTTGCCACTCTCGTAAACAGGGCAGTCACTGCTGCCTCCCATCCTGACTGCCTAATGAGGAATATGCGAACATCTCTGCCAAGGAGTGAAGTCTCAAATACAATTTCAGTTACATGGGAAATATCAGTTAGTCTCAGTATAGAAATAGCTCATGTTGTGGGTGAAATGTTTGCCTTTCTTCCTGTAAGTGGAAGGCCTGTGGAGTAGGAGTTTTCTAACAGACTAATATAACTCTTTTATATGCCTTCATTTGCATTAGGTCTTTGATTGACTCCATCCACTGAGCTGGTTTTCTCTTGCCTCTGTTCATTAATTTTGTGAATCAGGTTCATTGGCGCAGTCAGATCATCTCCAGGCTGCTGTTCCTCTGTTGGCTTTCTCTGCATTGATGTTGGGACTGAGCATCCTCTTAACTCCAAACAGTCCCACCAAATCTGGGGACTCTGAGGTTTTTTCAGAGATTACTTGAATATTTAAAAAATATTCTGTTAATTTCTCAGGTGGCTGGTGCCTGATTTAGAACAGAATGGGACAGGTATTTAGGAAAAGGCTGTGCTCTGCCAGCAGCAGTGGCAGTGACAGGAGCCACCTCTTGTGCAGTGCCATGCAATGGGGAGTGAGGCTCAGGGCACAGAGAGACTTCCTCTGGCAAATTCCTATTCACTGCCCCACTTCATGATCTAATATGATTCTTTTCCCCTGTTTCTTTCTCACTGGGAATATAATATTGATCCTGGAAGCATTAGGAGCATTTCTACTCCTGATCCCGTTCTGCTGTTATTTTTTTTCAAGTGTGAAATGTAGATGGGCTCAGGTTCTTTAAGGATTGAGAAGTTTCTTTTCCCAGTGAACTCAAATCAGATGGTTCGGGAGATGATCCTTCGTATTACTTGATGGTTTTGATTGATACATAATAAAGATGATCTAATCTTTTTTTAATAAAAAGCCTTTTGGTTAAAGCAAAAATATTTCCAAGGAACTAAGTGGTTTCGATAAACTTTTGTAGTTGAGCATTTTTCATGTGAGAAGAATATTGGAATGTTTTGTTCCTTTTTCAAGAAAACAGTATATATACTAGTTTAAATATACCCCCAGTGAGCTAATTAAAACAAAAGAAAATTTTTTGGCAAGAAAAAGCATAATTAAAACAAGAAATTTCAAAAGTACTGAAATGAAATATTTGGATACATCCAAGCCAAAATATATGGTCTCAGCTGCATTTTTCAGGAAATGAGGGAAAAATTGTGCATATAATTGGGTTTTAGAGAACAGTAAAATACGCTTTTACTGCTGTGGTCTTGTATTTCCAAACACTCTCAAGGAGGTGTGTGTCCAGCCGTGTCACTGGGGGGATGTTGCCACAGAGGGTGACAACCATGCAGTGTTTCTGCTGGTTCTGCTGCAGAGGAGCTCTGGCAGGCGGGGTGGAGGTGGCAGCTGTGCTGCTGGTGAGCCCAGGGCATCAGCAGGCACAGCTGCTTTGGTTCCACGGGGGCTTCCTCTGCCTCTGGAGACACAGTGAGCTCTGATACCTCTCTGCTCGTGTGCAGTAGATCCCTGTGCCTGTGCAGAGCCAGGTATATGAGTTTATTACTGTCTGTGCAATATGTAGATCATTTTGGACAGTGATGGATCACAATTTATTTCCACTGGCAAAGAAATGATCCATAGCTCAGTTATGAAGGTAATTCCCTCTTGTGTGGAAATGAATTGCATTATACCACAGCTTACTGTTATGTATTGATATCAAATGTGTTAATTTCGTTGTTACCTAGCACTTTAGTTAATAATTATAACAAATATTAATGAGGGAACTCAGTTTTCAACCTCTTTGTGGCTGTACCTGCAAGATGTTTCTGAACCCCTTTGGTATCCTCCTCTTCTCTAGAAACTGAGGGCCATGCCAGGCAACAGCTTTCCAGCTTTTGTCAAACACTGTGTCACAGTAGACACCACTGCTCAATCCACAGGCAATTTCCTGTGGGTTATGGTGCCCCGTGAGATGTAAACTAAACACTTTTTTCACTTTTTTGAGAACTGTGGGGTTTTTTTCATCCTTTTTCTCTGGAAAAACAAAACCCAGAACTGCCTAATTTCTTTCATTTCCACTCTTATTAACATCTACCACTAGAATTGCCTTTAAAGTTGTTCCTTTTCCCCTCAGACTTTGCTGTTGAGGCATTGAAGAACAATGTTACAGATGCCCTGCTGTTCAAACATTTATTCTACATTTATTCTACACTTGAAAAATATCGAACTACAAGTCTTTTTTTTTTTTTATTTAACATAATAAGAGGGTAATGGCTAAGCAAGAATGGGCTGGAAACAGTACTTCTTATAAACAGTCTGTCCTCCAGGCAGCGAATCTCAGTGAAAAACATTTTAACCATCTCCTCCTGATTTTATTCTCTCCTTTCACAGCTTCTTTGATTTTCCTATAGGTTCTTCACCAAATAAGAAGTTTCTTTGCAATGGGCCTCCTTCTCCTTATTTCTGGTGCAATGAGGCTGTTACTCATATAGACCATTTCCTTGAGGCAGGGACCCCTTCCACTAGACCAGGTTCCCCTCTCTCCTTGGTGCAGGGGAAGGAGCAGAAGGAGCCCTTGGAGCTGTCAGTTTGTCGAAGTTGCAGATTGCCGGGTTAAATTCCACCCTGTCGCTTGTGCCTCATTTCTTGCATTTCTGGATCAAAGACTGATGTCACAAGTTGGCTTCACAACTTGAGCTCAGGAAGGCGAACAGCTATAGAGGAGGCAGCTCCTGGTTAACACGCAAATATGCTTGATAGTTGGTGAAAAGGGCAAAGAAAGCATGAAAGGTAAATAGATTTACATTTAAATGAGCCGCATGCTGGAGGTTTTCCCTAATGTAAAAGTCACTCTCTAAAAAAGCTGTGAATGTGACAAGTCTTTCAGTTCAAACAAAATTCATAAGACTTCAGCAGTTAGAGAAGTAAAAATGTAAAGAATAACACACTAATTAAGGACTTGGTTGTGTGCCCTCTGTTTGTGTTGGTGAGCAGGGGGTCCCAGAAGGGCTTTCTGTGGTGTGCAGGGGTGGAGCCCTTGGATTTGGAATGTGATGTGGTGCTGGGAATGGGGGGCACACACTCAGACTGGTGCTCAGAAAAAGCTAAAGGCTGGTACACTCAGAGTGCCTTGGTGTGCCACCCCAGCCTGCAGGTGTCAATGAGGTCTTTTTAAAGGCCAGCAGTGTGGTGATAACTTCAGGTGTTCTTTACTTTGTGAAAAGGAAATTATTTTGCAGTTTCAAAACAGAGGCAAGGAAACAGGAGTTGTAAAAGAAAATCTGTTTCCACAAGGTGGAATAGGAAAAGGGTGTATTTGCTTCCAAATCAAAGGTTTCATGCCATGATTCCTTCCATCCATCCATCCATCCATCCATCCATCCATCCATCCATCCATCCATCCATCCATCCATCCATCCATCCATCCATCCATCCATCCATCCATCCTTATTAGCATCAGTAGGATTTGATGTGGTTGAGAGAGAGGCAATTAACAGAGAGATTACAAGAGTCTGTTTATCAGTATTATCAGTAGTTATACAGAATTTTTCAGCTTTAGAGAGTAATTTGAACTGCTTTGGTCTACTTTGCTAAAGTTCTGATAATCCACCTTTTTAGATTCTATGTATTGGTTTTGTTGCAAATTATATGTTGGACAGATTGCTGCTGTGTCTTTGATATACAAAAATTAATAATACTTTTTTCAAAATATCTTGAAAAAGCATATAATAGAGCTAAACAGCACAGCTCTATTTCATTAGAGGGGTATAATTGTTCCCAAAGTCTGATCTTTGTACCAGCACCATTGCAGCATCTTATGGTAAAGTTTTTTAACATAATTCTTTCAAACTCTGTGCTCCCAAATGTTATAAGTAGGACCGTTGCTGCTTGATTTTTCTGCCTTGAAGTTATCTGAACTGAAATCTTTAATCATTATTATGTGTTGCTAGTATGCGATATGTTTGTGCTTTCAAAGGTTTAACTTGTGTTCTGAGGATCAGATTGTAACTTTCCATGCTTGGAGGAAGATTGGCTAGCATTCATCCATGTGAAAGAGCAGTAGTGAATATTTTGTATTACCTAACTGAATGAAGAAATACTCCATGTGAAACTAAAAGCCTGGTTTCATTGTCACTTTAACAGTTGTTTTGTCTCTTGTGGTTTTCTGATAACACTTAAACATATTTTCCCTGGAAGAAGTTTGCAAGGTTTAATACTGTGTGTGTGATACCTGCTGTAGTGTTCTACATTTTTCAGTCGGTTGGTTAAAGTGGGGCTTTTTGGGGAGTAAACTGCTATCTTCTCTGCACTATTGCTTGAAGAAAGGGACAAATACCCTACATTTTCCAGATGTGTTGCAGAGGTCAAATGTCAGGTGTCTTTAACTACAGAATCTACTGAAAATGTGACTTTTTTCATTTTATAATTATCTTTCTGAGGGATTTTAAATTCCACTGAAGAGAGTCATATTCTATTTTTGCTTTCCTGCAAATTAATGCATTATATAGAAATAGATAACTTTGATTAGTTAATGATCCCTTTTTTAACGTTTCCATAATTTTCTTGCCTAAAGGGAAAACTTAGGTAGACTTGGTATATGTAGAACTGAAGCACAGGAGCACTGTAAAAAAAAAAAAAGGATTGTTTACTGTCAGTTGCCAACTGTCCTATTCAAGAAGAGTATCTTAGATTTACATCACCAGTTGCATTACTTGAAGGGAAAAAAAGACAGGATCCCTGTTGGGTGTCCGTGTAGCTTATGCTGAGTAAATATTGACAAAGTAGTCTAAAGAGCAAACACTTTGACATTTGTAAGGTCCACTGGAAGGTCTTGTATATATTTATACAGCAAGAATGAGTGCAGCATACCAATTTCATTGAACTAGCTCCTGACATAATTCTGCATGGGCTTTCTTGTTGAGGAAGCTGTGTTTAAATGGGAATGGGACATTTGTTACATCCATAAAGAATATCTTCAAATTGCTCTGAATGAGTTGTTTTCAAAGGTTACATCACCTGCATTTAACCATCTCTTCTAAAATGTGGCACTACTGATAATGGTAACTTAAAAAAATCTATTTTTTAAAATTTATTTTAACTGGGGATTTTTTTTTTTACTTTCTAGAAATTCTTGATGTTTGTTGTGCTCTATATTTATTAAAGATTGAGTCTCAAAACTGTAATGAGCAAGAAATGCTTGCTTAATTTAAATTGTGAATCTGTCTGTTAAGAAATGCATTAGGGGTAGGAGAAGCATAAGACATATTAATTGACAGACAGGAACTGCTGTCTCTGAGGTTGATACAAGTAATTTATTACTTTAGAAATGAATGCCACCTCCAGAATGTGCTTCATTAATTTCAAATTTAGTTTTAATTTCAAGCTGTTGCCCCTTGAGAAGAATAAGGTGGCAAATTATGTTTGAAGAGCAGATTTTTTTTCTTGCTCTGAAGAAACACTAAATTTTAACTGTTTAATTTTACAAATAAGTACACTTCTTTGGCTAAAGCAAAAGTATGATGAGCAGAAACTAACTTGTATTTTCTTCTCTTGGTAATAGCCTATGTTTCAGATGAACTAAAAGCAGCAGCGCTGGTGGAAGAAGATGTGGAACCTGATGAAAATGCAGTTGATGGGGAGCCTTCAGCAAAATATGCGTGTCCAGAAAAAGACTTCAGTAAGAACTGCCAAAGCTACCAAAACTCTCCAGCAGCTGAGTTCTCTAGCCATGAAATGGACAGTGAGTCTCACATCAGCGAGACAAGTGACCGCATGGCAGACTTCGAGAGCAGCTCCATTAAAAACGAGGAAGAGAGCAAGGAGGTTTCCATACCACTGGAAGACTCTACGGTGTCAGATAGCTTAGAACAAATGAAAGCTGTGTATAATAACTTCCTCTCCAATTCCTACTGGTCCAATCTCAATTTGAACCTTCACCAGCCAATTTCGGAAAAAAACAACGGTAGCAGCAGCAGTAGCAGCAGCAGCAGCAGCAGTTGTGGAAGTGGCAGCTTTGACTGGCACCAGACTGCGATGGCCAAAACACTGCAGCAAGTTTCTCAGAGCAGAATTCTGCCTGAGCCGAGCCTTTTTAGCACAGTCCAGCTGTACAGACAGAGCAGTAAGCTCTATGGCTCTATATTCACTGGGGCCAGTAAATTCCGCTGTAAAGACTGCAGTGCTGCCTACGATACTTTAGTAGAATTAACAGTGCACATGAATGAAACGGGACATTATCGAGATGACAACCATGAAACAGATAACAATAACCCCAAAAGATGGTCCAAACCTCGCAAACGTTCTTTGCTTGAAATGGAAGGGAAAGAAGATGCCCAGAAAGTGCTAAAGTGTATGTACTGTGGTCATTCATTTGAATCTCTTCAGGATTTGAGTGTTCATATGATCAAAACAAAACACTACCAAAAAGTGCCTCTGAAGGAACCTGTTACACCTGTAGCAGCAAAAATTATCCCAGCTACTAGAAAGAAAGCATCACTGGAGCTTGAGCTTCCAAGTTCTCCAGACTCCACGGGTGGGACGCCAAAAGCAACAATCTCAGATACCAACGATGCACTCCAAAAGAATTCCAATCCCTACATTACGCCAAATAACCGCTACGGCCACCAGAATGGTGCCAGCTATGCCTGGCACTTTGAGGCGAGGAAATCTCAAATTCTGAAGTGCATGGAGTGTGGAAGTTCACATGACACCCTGCAGGAGCTCACGGCTCACATGATGGTGACGGGACATTTTATTAAAGTCACTAACTCTGCCATGAAAAAAGGGAAACCAATTATAGAAGCCCCAGCCACACCGACAATAACGTCCTTAGTAGATGAGAAGGTCCAGTCTGTGCCACTAGCTGCCACCACCTTTACATCTCCTTCCAACACACCTTCTAGTGTTTCCCCTAAATTAAATGTTGAGATTAAAAAAGAGGTAGATAAGGAAAGAGTCTCTGCTGATGACAAAATGAAAGACAAAGAGAAGTCAAGTGAAGATGAGGAGAAGTATGATATCTCCTCAAAATACCATTACTTGACTGAAAATGACCTAGAGGAAAGCCCTAAGGGGGGATTAGATATATTGAAGTCTTTGGAAAACACGGTTACGTCAGCTATAAACAAAGCCCAGAATGGCACACCCAGCTGGGGTGGCTACCCCAGTATTCATGCTGCCTACCAGCTGCCAAATATGATGAAGTTGTCGTTGGGCTCCTCTGGGAAGAGCACGCCGTTAAAACCCATGTTTGGAAACAATGAACTAGTATCACCAACTAAAAACCAGCCCTTAGTGTCTCCACCCAGCAGTCAGACCTCACCTGTGCCAAAAACAAATTTTCATGCCATGGAAGAGTTGGTAAAGAAGGTCACTGAGAAGGTAGCTAAAGTGGAGGAGAAGATGAAAGAGCCCGAAGGAAAGCTGTCTCCACTGAAGCGTGCAACACCCTCGCCATGCAGCAGTGAAGTCAGTGAACCCCTTAAGATGGAGCCCCCCAGCGATGGTGGCTTTAAAAGCCAGCAGAACAGCCCAGTTCCTCAGAGGGATGGTTGCAAGGATAGTCCAACTCTAGAACCTGTGGAAAATGGGAAAGAGCCTGTGAAGTCCATTGTAGGTTCTTTAAGTAGCAGCACAGCCATCATCACTGATCACCCACCTGAACAGCCATTTGTAAATCCATTAAGTGCATTGCAATCTGTCATGAATATTCACCTTGGGAAGGCAGCAAAGCCATCTTTGCCCGCTCTGGATCCAATGAGCATGCTTTTTAAAATGAGCAACAGTTTGGCAGAAAAGGCTGCAGTGGCCACCCCACCTCTACAGTCCAAAAAATCAGACCACTTAGACCGTTATTTTTATCATGTCAACAATGACCAACCCATAGATTTGACGAAAGGCAAGAGTGACAAAAGCTGCTCTTTGGGTTCAGCGCTTTTGTCATCCACATCGACATCTTCTGCATCTTCTTCATCTACAGTGACAACAGCAAAGACATCTGCAGTCGTGTCATTCATGTCAAACTCGCCGCTACGCGAGAATGCCTTGTCAGATATATCTGATATGCTGAAGAACCTGACAGAAAGTCACACATCAAAATCTTCCACACCTTCCAGCATATCTGAGAAATCTGACATTGATGGTACCACAATAGAGGAACCAGAAGAGAGTACACCAGCTCAGAAAAGGAAGGGACGTCAGTCTAACTGGAACCCTCAGCACTTGCTCATATTGCAGGCCCAGTTTGCAGCCAGTTTACGGCAGACTTCAGAGGGCAAATACATCATGTCAGACTTGAGCCCTCAAGAAAGAATGCACATTTCCAGGTTTACGGGACTCTCAATGACCACAATTAGCCACTGGCTGGCCAATGTGAAATACCAGCTCCGAAGGACGGGGGGAACTAAGTTCCTTAAAAATTTGGACACTGGGCACCCAGTGTTCTTTTGTAATGACTGTGCTTCACAGATCAGAACTCCTTCAACTTATATCAGTCATCTGGAATCTCATCTGGGTTTCAGGTTAAGAGACTTGTCCAAACTGTCCAGTGAACAGATTAACAATCAGATAGCACAAGCAAAGTCACCGTCTGAAAAGCTGGTGACGTCCTCTCCAGAGGAAGATATCGGAACTTCTTATCAGTGCAAACTTTGTAACAGGACTTTTGCAAGCAAGCATGCTGTTAAACTTCATCTTAGTAAAACACATGGGAAGTCACCAGAGGATCATCTTCTGTATGTTTCGGAGTTAGAGAAGCAGTAGCATTTGCTTTTGATTAAAATAACTGTAATTTGCTTTGAGGAAAACTGTCAAAGACGCCTTAAAGCTACTGTTTAGTTCTTGGCACATGTTCTTATTTTAACTCCAGAGTCGCTCTGGGCTGAACTGTTTTGTATAACTGTACAGTGTTTAAATAGAGGTGCATAATCAGCTGTTGTTACTGGTAAAATATGAAGGTTAAAATGCAGTGGTAAGTGTTTGGAACTTTGTGTAAATTGGATTTAGTTGCTGTGCATCCCTCTGATGCATCAAGCTGCATGCATTAACAGACAGTTTAATTAAGCATTTATAACTAATTCTGGTGCACTTTTTCATGTGACCTAAGTGTGCTGGTATTTCTCACCCTATAATCTTTAGCCCTCTGAGTACTTTGAAGCACTTTTGCATTAATTTGGTAAAAATGTAAGGATATGCTTTTTTTTTAGACCCTTACTAGCTTAGTTCTGATTACTAATATGAACCTCCATTTATGCAGAGGTGTCTCACACCTTGAAATTTAAAAATATAATTTTCACATTGAAACATAGATGTATATATTGTATAGATTTCAAAATCTCTTATGGAAAATGTGATTGTGGTTAATACCATTTTTTCTTTTCAACATTTTTAGCAGCAGTGGGGTTTGTACCTGATAAGTCCCAGGTATAAACTGTACCTATATATAGTGTATATTTCATTTTTTTTTAGATCTAACAGTTTTTCCTTTAACAATCAATCATTGTAAATTATGTGATAAAAGATACCACAGATAGCATTTATAAAGTATTCAGAAACATTATTCTTAAAGCAAAGTATGTTTTGCTTTGTTTTGCTATACAGTACATCTATATTAAGAGAGGTTCATGTTTAAATTATACATATTTATTAGTGTTGCTATCATTTGTTTGGTTTTTTTTTTTTGTTTTGTTTTTTTTTAAACTGTCTGAAGAAACAGAAGCCACGGACTGCATTCCTGGCATGCATTCTAACTGTTTTGCACAACATGACTTTTAAAGGTATTTATTAGTAAAAAAAAGAAAAATAAAATAAAAAGAGAAAATTCAAAATAAACTCAGTGCTCAAAGGGTTAAATCTATTTGAAAAAAAACTTGTACTGTATTTCCTAAACATTGATAAAGCCTTTAAAATGTTTGTACTGTAATACTTTGCTTAAAAAGTTATGAGGCATTCTGTGATATAACCTCTTTTACTTATTTATAAGCGCTCTTGGTTGTTATTTCCTATTGTAGAATGCCTTTTTATTTCAATTGGTAACTTTCTGTTTTGTTCTGCCTAATTATTCTCCCAAGATTCCATACTGCAGCTTTATCTTTAGGCATATGAAAGGTAACCCGTGGTTACCAGCACACTAAGTGATTCTGTTCGTCTCCATTTTTGGCAGTTAATTTGCAGAAGTAACTGACAGCTGACACCATATGAGAATCTATGTATAAAATATTGGCATGTAAACAGCACAGACACTGTAATGCACTCTGTGCCCTGTTTTGTTGTTGACAATGAAGCACCATTATATGACTCTTCATATAACCTTTTTTTCTACAGCAGCATTAAAATTGTCTTTTTGCTATAATTTTGTGTTGCGTTCACAATTATGTCTGAAATGTGCTACGACTAACGAGCACATTAAAATTAAATTGTATGCTATCTGTTTATGACTGAAGCTTGAGTAGGTTTCTTCATCTGCCAGGTGCTGGCAGTCAAAAGCTGCACATAAATCACTGGAGTTTTAGTGAACTTTAGCATTTAAAGAGCAGGGTAGCACTTATTCAAAGGCTGCATTAACAGAGTTTTTTTCCCCCAGAAGAGATAAATGAGCGTTATAACTCCTTTTTAAGCATCAGGTAAGGCTGGCTGTGAGGGGGGGGTTATCAGCAGAGCATGGCAAACAAATAGGTGTTTTGCTGTGAGTCCAGACCCAGGCAGGCACTGCTGCTCACCTGCCTTCCTCCTGGATGCATCGGGCAGAGTCTGCACCCCAGGGTGTTCCACAGCTCAGAGAATCCCTTTCCACCTACCCAGCATTTCCAGATGGCAGGAGAAGGAACCTGAGACCTCGGACTTCAACTCTGTGGGTTTGAAGTGAGTCCTCTTCTGGCCCCACCTGCTGCTGGACAGCATTCCCAGCAGGTAGAGAGGAGGTGAATAAACACATGCCAAAGAAAAACAAACAATCTGGAAAATTTATATGATAATGACAGACTTTTACTGGTGTTGACAGGTCATCCCATCAAAACCATTGAAAACAATTTGCATCTCCAAACACCTATATTACTGTGCATGTAAATAATGTCTTTTGCCAGTCAGGTGAACTCAGAGTCCAGAGATGGTTGCACAGGAACCAAACCCACCATTACAGCAGTTCAGCATCCTGAGTGAGAACTATCTGAATGTCAAATGTACACTTTCCTTTCTTTGAAAGCAAATCCACTGTCTTCCAGTAACCAAGTAATTGAATCTTTGCTTCTGTTTGTCTTTCCCTCTTTCTTTCCATTTTTCCATCTTTCTCTCCAATGTTGAAGGCCAGTACCATGTCTCAAAAATGTGTTGGAGTGTTCTGTTCATTCTACAGCAAATGCTGCTGAGTGGACCAAGTGAATGGGATTAGGGCTTTGGGCTTTTTCCTCCTCTTTTGGCTCACACTTGTGTCTGATTTTAAGGTCATTTGTGTGTCAATGTTTATGGCCTCAGCTCAAATTCCAGCAATAAAATCACAGCAGTTTTACTGGTTGACTGTAGCATCCCAGGAGTCCCTCACTTAGTGAAGAAAGGGAACCTGGCTGGCTGAAACCTTCCCTGCAGCCTCCCAGGTGCCTGTCCACATTTTTTACAAATACATGATCTCAGTCTAAACCCAGCCAAACTTTTTACCTCTACAGCAGAGAATTCCTCTTTTGAAAATTATAACAGCTTAAATATAGTATTTGGTTGCAAACCAGAAATTCTCACATAAGGAGACTGGCAGATTATTGCATATATTGTCAATCAATGTATTTTTAAGATGCACCATTGACTTATAATAGTAATGCTCAGAGCTCTGTACGCAGCTCTGTTATCTGGGGCACGGGAGGGAGTGAAAGCAAGAGACTGCAGAGTCTGCAGGGCTCCTCAAATACTCTTCAGATACACCCAGGGCATCTCATGCAACCTCCCTGATCTGGTAGAAGGCCTGACTTACCTGGGTCTGAAAGTGCGGTGAGGAGACTGACCAGGTAAAATTCAGGGAGTGACCAGATCTGCCAGTGTGTACCAGAAAGGATTTTTTAATGTGCTTCTTAAAATGTGCTTGAAACTTTGCAAATGAATGGCTAGTCAGGATCTGAATATCCCAAATTTATTAAAATAAAGTTCAGCTTGCATTTCAGAACCTTCAGGACTGGCATACCAATGTGATTTCACATTATAAAGAATTTAGAGAATCAATGAACTAGAATAATGTTCTTTTCATCCATACACTGGTATGTATATTGGCATGGTAACTATTAGTGCTAACCAAATCACCAACCTAGCTGTGTTAAGGTAATTTTTTTCTTATTAGACAAACATGAAGGTAAAAATGCAGGATTTAAAAATAAGCATCTGACTCCTGACTTTTGCTTTGCATTTGATATTTTATTTAGAAATATGCAGATGAAGTGCGAGAGAAAACAAAATGCCTCAAGAAAGAGGTTAAAAATGAAATTGTGATGGGTGAGAAGAGCGTTAAATCACAGGTGTATAAAGGTGACCCTGGTCTAACCCCACCCAAGTAGTGGCTTGTTGCAGCATACTGTATATCTTCCAGCCATCACATTTACGCAGTATCTTAAAATAACATTTGTGATAAATGTGCAATTTAACTAATTTATGGTGCTATGATGTGCTCAGGGCTACATGCAAGATGAAAATCTTAAATGGAGCTTGAACAGCTCACTTCACAACAAGAAATCAATATGCCAGATCTTAGAGAGCTGTTCACTGGAGTCAACATTTAGCAAAAAAAAAAAAAAAATATTCAGGGAATGTATCTTTAAGTTTTTGTGAGTAGGAAATCTAAAATTAATTGAAATATGACTTTTAAGCTAGCGTAAGGAACTGTTTCTGAAACCAAAATCTTTCTAGAATCATTATATTTTATTTTTGTATGAAAATTGAAAGTATATTGTTTTATTTATGCAGTTGCTTTTGTGGTAACCACTATGTGCAATTTTTTATCCAAACCAAGGCAGTTTAGTGTTATCAATATGGGAATTATCTGTTGCATTTAAATATGGCTATGTATTTTGCTATATAAAGCTAAACATGATATGACTCTGCATGTTATGACAGCAAAAAAATCTGGCTATACTTTGAGATTTAAAAAAATACTGGCATGTATTGAACAGAAGAACCTTCTTTGATTTTGCAAGTTCTTATTTCAGCTGCAACACAAAAAAAAAGGAACAGTGGTGCAAGTGGAACAGAGACGACTGGTAACAAAGCTAAATTTAATTAATAAATTTTGTATTTTAAAGTATGCCTCCAGAGAGCCTTATATATTTCCTAGAAAAATATCAAATTATTACGATCACTGCTGCCTGCTTTGTTTGGGTAACTTTTTTTTACAAGAATCTGCTGGAGCTTTGCTAGGAGATGTGTTACCCACACTGCTCCACAGAGCTGAAATACAGGGAGTGATCATAAAACTAGAATTCATCAAGGAAAGTAGAAGAAAAAAATAATTTCAAGATTACCAGCTTTTTAAAAGTCACTGGGTTGTCCTGTTAGCCAAAGATGAAATAGCACTCAATACTTGATTGGATAGTTGCTGTTTTAGCATGGAAATACAAATGTGTAACTCCCTTGAGTATCACTAGTAAATACATACAATCTCCAGGAAAAAACCCAGTGAATTCTCTTCTCCTGGGACTCTGTGCCAAGATGTGCCTTCCAGCCCTTGCCTGACCTGCTGTAGGTAAATGAGAGAACAAGAAATAATTATGGAGCTGCCACCTCGGAACATGAAAATGGCTCTGTTGGTCGGGGTGTGGTAACAGTGAATTTTGTTGAGTTTCCAGTAATTATCCTGTAATAATGAAAGGCTTGTATATGTTTAAGACTATAATATTGCAGCCCTCATTGAGGAGTATATTTGCATAAGAAGTCAATCTTTTACCAGTGAAGGAGGAAGGACTGAGGGTCATTTACAGGAGCGAGCGGAATTGTGTATTAACGCATCATTATACGTGTCTGAGAGCACTGGAGGGATCACTGAGGGTGCAAAGCTCTTTCCCAGCCTTGGTTTGGGGCAGCAATCTGAACTAAATATTCAGCATGGAAAGGATGGCTGAGATTTACTCACACGTAGCTCGTGCTGCGTTCGTTATCGAGCACGTCCACAAGCAGTGGTGTTCCATAAATTCGGGTTTTTACATGTAAAAACAATCTTCCTTTATGTTTAATATCCAGCTTACGTGTGAGGGTAGTGGTTTGTTTGTTTGTTTTTCATCACCATATAACAACATATACGTGGGACACATTAACTTCCTCAGCAGCTGTTGCTTGGTTCACTTTGCCTTATTTATAGCTTGAAATGCACTTCTGGTTAAATAATCTTTTAAGAGAATTAAAATCAGATAGACTTTTTGGGATAGATGGGTATGTCCAGACCACTCATCAAGTTCATATTTATAACCTTTATTGAAATGAAAATACCCAACTGCAAATCATACTTCCGTAGCTCTGTGCCTATCTTTCACTGTGGGAGTGCTTAAAAAGGAAAATTAAAAATTACAACCCAAGGCAGCTATGCCAAAAAAAGGAATTTTTGAGTAATAATATAACAAGACATTTTCTGTATATCGTGCTCTTAAAATTCTTTGCCTGTTTCAAGCAATAAAAAAAGGTTGTCTTAGAGCAAGCAGAAAGGAGTTAAAAATGGCAATGCCAGCTCCAGCCCCATTCCCTGGCCAGGGGCTGGGGTGGGTGGTGGAGCCCACAGCTGATGGTGATGTCCTGAAATGATGCTGTGCCCCCACATCACCCACTGGCCTTTCCCAGAGCCACATTGAGGTGAAGATGTGCACTTCTTCCCCCATACACTTAAATTTTGCAAGCAGCGTAGTGGACTTTGTAACCAAATAGTGAGCTAATTTTCTGATGGCTTACCTCGTGATGCCTGAGGTAAGGACTTTGGTCGCAAGGGAAATGAATTTCAAATGATTTGGCACTGTGGAAAAGCCTATATTAGACCTGTCAGCCCCATTCCACTCCCTGTGGAGAAGATCATGTCCATCTCTTTTTTTATTATTTTTTTTTTAATATCAAAAGTATAAATGGAGAGAGAGTAACTTTTAAACTTCAGTATGAATTAACAATGAAAAATACTTCTCTATTAAGGTTCAACATATCAAAGTCATTCTTGCATGGTAAGAAACTGGGGGCATGTTTATAGCCATCAGAGTTGTGAGTGACCTTTCTAGCCAAGTGAAATGAAATTACTTGAAAATGGAATTCTTTTTAATTGGCACGTTTGTAGGTGGTGGGGAAGGGAAGGGAAGGGGGTTTGCTAAAGTGTGTATGCAGTGCACAGCCTGGGAAGAGCTGCAAAAAAAAGCCTGGAGCCTGTGCTCAGCTGTAAACCTGTGCAGAGAGGGAGAACGAGGTAGGTGTGTCAGGAAGAGGAGTCATATTCTTGGCTTTTTTCCCTCTAAACTGGAGGTACAGTCACTGCAGTTACGCCTCAGTGACCATGGAACCGAGTCGGCAGAAGCTGAAGGACTCCGCTCCTGAAAGCCTCATCAGGACTTGTCATCGCTCTAATGAATATCATTTAAATTGCTTTGTATATTGGTGGAGTTTGGATGTCGATTTAATTTGTGCATGTGTTTGAGTTCTTCTGCTTGGCTAGGCTAACAGAGAGCAACAGCCTAATGAAAAGTGAGTTGGTGACAGTGTGATGAGCCCCAACCCAATCAAATGTGTTTGAAGGGCTGTTTTGACAGGGATCTTAAAAGTAGATCTAGAAAAGAGGAGTAGTGCTTCAGTTCAGTACAATTGTTTCAGGCTAAGATTACTGCTTTTTGTACCTCTGAACGGCTGAACATTTTCTGTGTGCACTCTGGCTTGTGCTAAAACACAAATCCACCACAGAATCGTCTTTAGAGGAGGCCAGAAGAATTAAATGTCTCTAGAAATTACTGGAGTTCAAAAAAATGCTTTAAAATAAAGTCATTATTGGGGTACAGAGGAAGCAAGAGCGGGCTTGAGCGGGGGTTACAGCGCCCATGCCGTGTGTGTGTTGCAGAGGGCAGGCTGGCAGAGCAGCAGCAGATCAACACTGGAGGGCAGGGGCCGGCCAGGCAGGGCAGCCCCGGACTTCTCCGCATTAATTCCCATTTGCTGTGCCGGGAAGTTGAGCGTGCAGTGTCACAGAGCTGCAGGGAAGGGCACAGCAGAGGGGGGAATGCTGCAAAAGGCATTGCAGTGCTCCCTAGGCACTGGGGACAAGAAAAACTCACCCACTGGGGTTCACTGGGGAGAGGCTGGGGACAAGAAAAACTCACCCACTGTGGTTCATTCGGGCCGTGGGGAGGGAGGTGGCTGGGACTGAGCAAGGACTGAGTAAGGACTGAGCAAGGACTGAGCAAGGACTGAGCAAGGACTGAGCAAGTCCTTCTCTCCTGAAGGCTCTGCAGAGCAGGAAAACCAAATCCTCCAGGTGCCTGGGACACTGCCCTGACCACACATAAACCTACCATCCCAGCAGCATAGACACAGTCTCACAGGGGGATTCCTAGAAGTGGGTAAAATAGCCACATCAGCCCTATAAATGGTACTAATTCTTCCAATCTCCAAGAAATCTTCCAAGAAAATGTTCACTTTTTGCCTCTCCCATATGTAGTTGGAAGGTGAGGGATTTTTATTTGTCACCATGTAGACAAATCAATTTCCAAACCAGAGCTGCTGTCATGGGGGGAAATAGAGACTGGCACTTCTCCATCCTCTCTGAAGGCAGCAGAGCACCCCAACACTGCACTTCAGAGTGCTTCAAAACAGACCCCTGGGATCCTAAGTGTTAACAAAAACCAAAAAAAAAAAAAAAAA